>VZUI01050273.1:0-84577 GCA_013401135.1 Cettia cetti
CCCTCCACCCTAAATATATATATATACACCCCCCCACATATATATATTTTGATAAATGCAGTGTGCACCGAGAGGTGACGAGTGGCCGGTGCCACGGAAGAGGAGCGCCTGTGGAAAAGAGGGGACGCCCCCTCTATGAAGCCACCCCACCCCTCTGGCTTTGTTTTAAATGTGAAAAACTGGGAACAATTTTAGAAAAGAAAAACAAAAAAAAAATCAAAAAATATTTATAGACCTCTTTTAGATATTTTAATAAAAGGATACTTTGGAATTTATTAACAGCTTAAGCTGCTTTGATATTAAAGATAGCTATAAAATCAAGATGATGTAGCAGTCGTGTCATTAAATGTACACTGAAGTCTTGTAGTTTGCCACTGGATGAGATTAAAAACAAATAAACAAAAAAAAAAAATCAAACTAAAAAAGAACCAACCCACAGAAAAGACTTTTTGAGTAAAGCCATCAAGAAGCACTATGAGACTGACCAAATTTGAGAAACTTTTGCAGTTTCCACCCCTGTCTGTAAGACACTGCATTGCTTCTGCCCCAGCCAGAGACTGCATCCTAGTCCCTGAAGACTCTAAAGCCCCCGACGCCATCGAGTATGTATTTAGTTCTGGTGGTTTATGTTTTTGGAAGCCTTTGTAACACAGAATGTCCCGTGCGGTTGTATATGTTGTAGAAATGTCTGCAATAGCCTTCTGGAACAAGATGTAGCATGGTCCCAACGCCGTCCCTCGCGCTTCCTCCATCCGGAGGCCGGTGGCAGCTCCCATCCGGCACGCTGCGGCTCGTGGCAGCTCCCAAAGGAAGATAGAACGTGAGGCAAAAGCAAAGGAAGCAACCTTGGGATTTTGGGAGTGGGATGGGAAAATGTACCTGGGTGTGATGCTTGAGGATGGTACCAGCTCGCTGGGGATGGACATCCTTGGCATCACGGTTCCCTGTTCCCTGGCCATTCAGGAAAGAAAAAGATGGAGCCTTTGAGCTTTGGCCCCGGGGCTTGAGGTGAGCGCCCAAAAATCATGAGCTACACACTCGCAGGCTGAGCCCTCCCTGGGGCTGCTCCAGCATCACAGCCAGCTCTTGGGGCTGAAGCACTTTTTTAGGGAGAGTGCCTGGGCAGGAGGAGCTCCTCTTCCCGCAGCCATGTCCCCAGGTGGTGGATGTCAGTGATGCCAGGATGAGCTCTGGGATGTCACATCAGGCTCCTGCCTGAATTGGGCAAGCTGAGCCCTAAGTTGGGCAAAGCAGCACTGAGCTTTGGCTTTCCAGGGCTGATCCCGTGCAGACACAGGAGCTCAGTGGTGGCACCATCCTGATGTGCTCCCTGTCACCTCCCTGACCCCACCACCACCTCCAACTGGCCTCTACTAACTAAATGCCTTTAAACAATGTGGAGTGTCCCACGCTGGGTTGCTCTGCCCTGTCCCCTGCCCACATGGCATCAGCCATCACCCACCGAGGCCCTGCCAGGCTCCCAGGAGATGCACTGACTGATTTTCCACTGTAGATGTTTTTATCAGAATAGAAGGTATTTTTATACTCGGGTGGTAGTGGATGAGCAATGCTGGGTGAGGGCACGGCCCTCCCTGCCTGCCTCCCCTGCCCTGGCGAGCCCCAGGGTGCCCAGGGCTGCTCTGCCACCGTGCTGTGGAAGGTGGAGGTGTGACCACTGACTGCCTTCTCCGTTGTGTGCTAGAGGGAGCTTTGTTGGAATGGGATTTGAGGAAGCACTTAGGATAGTCCTGAGCACGGCAATCCTGTTGTATGAAAGCCAGCGGGACACACCGGTCACGTTTTTGTTAGGCTCATGTTCTGTACTTCAAAAGTTTCTATGAGATCGATGAACTTTGTTTAACAATTTTGGAAGGAACAAGTTCTGTAAAGAGCCACTAAATACAGAAGTTGGATACGACTCTGGCCTTGGGGTGTGTTTTGTCTGGAGGTGATGGAATGGGAACTCCTCTCACGCTTGCCTGGTGCCTGGTGTTGGCACCCTTGTAAGTCACAGCTTTGCTTTGGGATTGTGACAAGAGCTCTCATTATCCCACTGACTTGGGGATGAAAAAAGAGGGTATTAAATGGGGTTAGTCCAGCTCAGGGTGTGACCCTGCCCCATGAAATTCCCGTGCTCATCCCTGCTGCAGGATTGCTCCTGCCCGTGGGGTAGCTCAGCATCCTCCAGCGTGAGTTTCAGCTTTATCATAAAATTGTTTCCTGAAATGGTTTGGGTTAGAAGAGACCTTAATGATCATCTAATTCCAACCCCCTGCCATGGGCAGGGACACCTTCCACTAGAGCAGGTTGCCCAAAGCCCTGTTCAGCCTGGCACTGCCAGTGGCCCATGCCCCAGCACGGCTCTTGTTCAGAGACAACCACTGCTGGGTGAGTCGGCAGCTTCTGACACGAGGCAGGGCTGTTTGTGTCTGATGAATTAATAAATCCATATGTTGCATATCTGTTGAAGCTTGTTTGTCAGCTAACATGTTGAGAAGGACTTATTTTTGATGGATATCTGAACGTCTGGAGAAGCTGGGCCAGCTGCCATGGAAACCAGAATCTTCCCCTGCGGCGAAGGATGGAACCACGTGAACCATCTGGGTGCTCCGGGTGCAGCTGCACCCCGGCTGCCCTTGGCACTGCTCCAAATGCCAAATTCCACAGGGAGATGCTGTGCCTGGCCTGAGCAGGCTCCACGCTCTGCAGGGCTCTCGGTGAAAAGGTGGCCCTGGCTGGCTTCGTGCCTCAGTTTCCCCAAGAAGTGATTGCCCAACCTCTGGCAGACCCCGTGTTTAAGAGAAGCTGGAGATATTCATGCAGGTGGGATGTGTGGGCAGGAACACGAGGATGTGCTGGCCACTTTCACAAGGGCAGTGTCCCTGGTCCCTGTGTAGCATCAACAAGGGGACACATTTTTTGTCCTGGTTAAGAGCCGTCCCTGCCATGGGACCACCCTGGCACTGGGTGTCTGGATGTTCCCAGGGTGACCCCATCCCATCTCACCCCATCCCTGCAGGCAGATATGGAGCTCCAGGGCACTGCAAGACCCTGGTACCGGCCATGTCCCCTTCAGGTGACACAGTCCTTGACCAGCCCCACAGATATGGTGGGGACAGGAGGAGGACTAAAATAAAGCATTAATTCCCACCTGGACCCCCCTCCCCAGGGGCTTAGAGGCACAAACAAGGACCGTGGAAGGGAGGGAAGTTCTGAAACAACTTTTATTGTAGAAAAATCTTGTGCCTGCCCCAAGGGAGCAAAGGGAGCTGGAGCCACCCAGCCCTAAGCCAGGGCACCCTGACTGCTCCCCCCTGCTCCAGGGTGGGTCAGTCCACCTCTGGGCCAGCAGCTTGAGTGTCTGTTGTGGAAGTAAGAGAGAAACACAGGCATGAGGCACCAGCTTTGCTCTGGTTTGGCACATGAATCATTCCTCACGCTCTGCTGCTGACACACACGTTCCCATTTGCCACCACGAGCGATGCTTCCCCTTCGTGAGCTGGCACGGGGATGATGTGCTGTCCCAAAATATCCACCAGCAAGGCAGTGCCTGCAGCTGCCGAATTCCCCCAGGGCCTGACACCCTGCCCCCCACACACATTTGCCATCCCTGGCTGCAAGCAGCAACTGCTCCCCGTGTAATGCCTGGGGCTGGGTGTCACCAGCTCCCCGGAGCGTGCGGAGCTGCTGCTGCAGTTAAGGAAGGGCTGCACTCACTGATATTTTCATTTCAAACCACATCCTGCTGGAGCAGAGGGATCTGGCAGAGCTCAGCCGACCTCAGCCTTGTGCCGGGCTGGGAGGGGAAGTCGGTAGCAGGGTCCCCACTGTGGAACACCAGCACTCGGGTGAGATCCCATCAAAATCCTCCTCCAGGAGTTGTCAATGCATGATCCCACTGCAAGAGCACCAAGAGGCCCCAGCAGAGCCAGAGCAGTGGTCGATTCCCAGGAGGCCTCAGTCAATGAGTGGTTTGTAGTTTGCTTGTGCTGAGTGGAGCACCCCACACCCACATGGGGGGCACGGCTGGAGGGCACCCCTGTGGTGCCCATTCACCGTCACAGAGCAGCACGGGTGTCCCTTGGTGCCGAGCCCTTGTTTGGCACCACCAGCAGGTGTCCATCACCACCACAGCCAGGTCTGCACGCCCCGGGGTGAGGAGGGGACGGGGCCACCACCAAGGGCGACACCTCCACCCCGCCCCACGCCCCAGGGCTCAGCCACCGCTCAGGGCCGGGGGCCACGCCGCCTCTGCTGCCAGTCCTGCCGCAGCCGGGCCACCTCGCGGCTGTACTGCTCGTGGAGCCGGCAGAAGGCGGACGGGCTCTCTGCCACGGCCGCCCCGGCGCTCGCCGCCTCGCCGTTCGACACTCGCCTGCGCGGCGGCAGCGGCGGCGGCCGCGGGCTCCTCTCCTCATCGTGCCCGCCGCAGCCAGAGGCGTCGGGCGGCCGGTCCGCCCCCGGCACGTTGTTCCACACGGCACAGCCGTTCTCCTTCGGCGGGACGGCGGGCAGAGCCGGCAGCCGCTCCCGGGACTGCTCCAGCCCCGACGGCTTCGGCTTCCAGGGGCCGGGAGGCTCTCGGGAGCCCCCGCATCCTCCGGCCAGCCCCCGGGTCATCTCCTGCAGCTGCTTCTCCAGCTCCCGCACCACCAGCCGCATGTAGTCAAAGCTGGCTCGGGACAGCGACTTCACCCACGACTCCATGGCCGCCTGGCTCTCCGCCGCCAGCACGTAGGTGCGGGACTTGGTGCCGCCAAAGCGGATGGCGAAGGCAAAGCCCTCGGCTGAATCGCAGAGCTCCACATTGCAGCCCTCCAGCACGATGACGCCCACGGGCTCCCGGCTGTCCCGCTCCTCGAAGTAGAAGAGCATGTTGCCCTTGAGCACGAACCAGCGGCGGTGATAGGCCGTGTGCCGCTCGCCGCGCTTGTAGAGGAAGCCGGCGTTGTCGGCCGGGGAGTCGCAGGTGGCGTAGAAGGCCAAGCTCCGCTCGTTCAGCTTCATGGCTCCGCGCCCTGCGGGGACAGAGGGTGCTCAGCGCCGCGCCTCAATCGCATGGAAACGAACCATCGGCTTTTTGTTCCTGCTGGCGGCAGCCCTGGCGCCCAGGAAATGGAGCTGGCGAATAAACAACCCCGGGATAGTCGGGATAAGCCCGCTCCCACACAAGGTGCTGAGTCCGGAGGATGCCGGGCGGGCTGTGGCTCCCCAGGGCACACCGGGAACGAGGTTCCTCCCCCCTTTCCCCCTCAGCAGAGTGTTTTCCCACGGAGGAGGCCCAGGCAGGGCTTGTCCCGGTGCCTCACGTCACCTGGCACAGGTGACCTTCCCGCCGGCGCCGTGTTTTCCGTGTCGCGCCGCTCCTCCCTACGGCGCGCAGGGAGGGTTTTGGCCCGCGCTGTGGATGTGGCTGCCGCTCCAGACAGCCGTGGCCATGAACCCCGTCACCCGCACAAGACCACCGCTCCTCTTGTCCCCTAATCGCTGGTGGCCTCGCCGTGCCAGGCTTTCCACCCACCTGGATTCTACCTCCGGTCTGCGGCGGTCACCAGTATCAACGACTCGTGCGTGGCCGTGGTGGCCGTGAGAGCGCCGGATCCGGGGTCGGATGGCGCCTGGGGGCTTTGGGGCACCGCTCCCGCAGCGTCACCTTTGTCCTCGGCTCCCACCGCCCCGGCCCGGCCCGGCCCCGCGGGCGGAGCGCCGCTCCCGCCCGCCTCCGCCACCGCCCATCCCCGCGGCCGGGAGGGAGGGAGGAGCTGGAAAAGCGCTCTGGAGCTCGGCCGCGGGGCAGGGAGCTCCTGGCTCGGCCCAAGACCCGCGGCCGGTCACGGCTCCGGGCACCGGGACTGAGGGCCAGGCAGCACCGGGGAGAGCGAGGGGCGGAATGGGGGAGAGGGGGGCACGCGTTGCAGGGTACCCGGGATATTCACATCCCGGGACGGATGTGTGGAGCTACACAGGGACGTGCACGTGGGTGGGAATCCCAGGAGTTTAGTCCTGAGGGTGGGTGCACAACGTTGACTTTTTGATCGCATTTTGGAGGCAAAGAATTGGGATTCTGGGAGCATCTGGCAGGGAAGGGACAGAGGCTGGTGGATGAGGTGGATGACACAAACCCCACAAGGAGGGTTGGTGGTGGGACATGGACTGGCCCTGAGTGGGTGGGGAATGCTGCAGGGGACCAGGCTGCAGGTCCTGGCTCCTCTCCTGACCTTCCAGCCATATCCTTGGGCCACAGCCAAGTGTGGAGTGGCCTCAGTACAGAGGGACAGAAAAAGCTGAGTGGGGACAAGCCTCCAGTCTGACTTCTGCTCTTGGTTGTCCCTCCAGGCTCACAGGAGCACCTTGGCAGTGTTGCTGTCTCACCATGTCCCAGTAAATATCAGTGTCAAGGATCTGAGCTCCTTATCACTGTCCTTTTCCTCCACTTTCTTCATCCCCCTGCTCTGCTCCACAGCCATGTGTGCATTTTAGCAATCAAGACATTGGCAACAATTTTACAGGTCCCCATCCCAGGACTCCTGCTGTCCCTGACCTTTGTCACAGGTTATAGATGCCCCCATTTCCCTGCACAGCTGCTCTGGACTTTGCAATTTTCTGCTGGTGTCAGAGGTTTCCAGGTCACTGATGGTTTTCCCTGTCACCTGCAGACTTTCACTTTCAGGCTATAAAAAGGGATTCAAACCAGCACTAAAACCATCTGGGCCTTATCTTCCCTCCAGAGGAGAGCAGCTCTGCTCAAGGTCGCTGGTGGGAAGTCTCGGGTCTCTGCTCTGCTTATCTCCCTGCCTTGCTGAGAGATGCCTTTTCACAAGGCAAGATTAGAAAGGGAAGGGCCATGGGGAGAAGCAATATCTTTATTAGAGCAGCCAGGGTAATTGGAAAAAGGCAGCGCTGCTCCCAGCTCTGCTTTCCTTTCCTGGCACTCCAAAGCCACGTTTTCATCTTGCAGAGGTTTTGTTCCTCCTCCACAGCTGCTCTGGAAAATCACCCCAATTCCTCAAAAACACCAACAAAATTCCCCTGTGGAGTTTTGCTTCCCATCGGGTCTCTCCTGGGACAGTCGCACGTGGCTGCACAAGCTCCAGGACTTCCCCTTCTGAGCAGCTCCCTGTTTTCCCTGCTGTCCCCCAGTGTCCCCCCAGCAAGGAGCCCAGACCCCGTGCCTCAGTTTCCCCTGTCAAATTTTGATGGGAAAATGAACTGCCATGCTGAGCTTGCCCGACAGCAGGGGAAAGAGAGAAGAAAAGGGTCTGAAAGGAGGTGAGGGGGTGCCAGGAGCATTTCTGGACGTGGGATGCCCTTGGCCTCTGCTTCCTGCTGCTCGCATGACCGGTGACTTGGTGTGATTACACAGCGGCGGGTGCTGGACGGCTCAGCGAGGTGAGGGGGAGCTCTGAGTCATTCCCAGCGCCGGGAATCTTGGGGTGCTGCGGTACCGGGGGGGTCTCGGGTACCCGGCGCTGTGCGGGTCCCCGGCCGGCGCAGGGAGGAGGAGGACTGCGGGTCTCCAAAGCGTCCGGCAGAGAATCATCCCCCGGGAACACAAATGGATCCCAGACCGCGCCTGGGATTTCAGGGCGAGCAAGTCCTGACTGCCACAGAAACGCGGGCGTGGGGCGGGCGCGACACTCCCCCGCGCCTCTCGGGGTGCGGGGCCTGCCCCGCTCCGCTCCCACGCGGGGTTCCCCGTCCCACGGCGGCTCCAGCCGGGCATCGGGGCGCGCTGCCCCCGGGCTCCTCGGCCCCGCTCCGGGCAGGGGGAGCCGGGCGGGGAAGGGCCGGAGGCGGCGGCTGCAGCGCGGGGAAGGGCCGGGAGAGGGCGGCGGGAGCCCGGCCACGGCGGCAGGAGCGCCGCGGGGCTCGGCGGGGCCGCGGGGGTGGCCAGCCTCCGTCACTCCCTCCGTCCGGCTCCAAAACCATCACCACCCCCTCCATAACCAGCCCAATCATCCCTAAATCACCACCTCCATCAGCACCTCCATCCCCACCCAAGCCTCCTAAGGGGCACGGAAAAGCCAGGCTAAGATTTTGGGGGGCGTTTTCCGGCTCAGCACAGACCCTCACAGCCAAGCATTTCCAGATGTCGCCACCCCCAGGCCCCCTCCTGTTGAGGGACCTCTGCCACCCTACACATGACCTCAGTGTGGGGTGGCAGAGGTCACCTAAAACTCATCGCATCCCACCTTGAGAAATGCAAAGGAGCCACTTCCAATCCAGCCCGCCCATCCCGAAAACAGAATGGGCCAGAGCGGGGGAATTAAGGAGGGAAGCGACAAGGACGGCTGGAAGCCAGTGAAGGGTGTTTGTGCAGGAGAAGAAAGCAGCAATGGTTAAAAGCTGAGGGCAGCGCAGAGCGGAAGGGAAGCAGCAGCGCCTGAGTGTGTGTGTGTGTGTAAGAGCATCTGCGCAGCTCCACATGCACAAAAAAAAAAAAAAAAAAAAAAAAAAAAAAAAAAAAAGAAAAAGAAAAAAAGCAGAAGTCGGGGGTAGTGAATTAGCAGTTGGGGACTGAGAAAATCCATACAGGAAAAGAAAAAGAAAAGAAAAAGCAGAAGTCGGGGGTAGTGAATTAGCAGTTGGGGACTGAGAAAATCCATACAGGAAGCAAAACAAAAGAGAAATCTCAGGCCACTGGGGCTGAGGACGCTGAGAGGGCGCTTCTGACATAGATGAAGTTGATAAAGAAAAGTGTGATCGCTGGGAGCTGGGACAGCCGCCCGCGGGAAGGGGGGCAGGCACCCGGATCCGCCGGCCGCTCCTCCGCTCTCAGGAAAGGAGCCAGAAGGTGCAATTATGCATAAAGCAACGGCAGCAGGAATTAAAAAGCAGATTTTAAGGTAAGATTTTATCATGTCAGCTGCTCCCAGCCACTTCCTTGTGGGGTTTGGGAAGGGCTGATTGGACGAAGAGTTGCCTGGATCCCCGGCAATGCCCGAAGGGGCTGTGGGGTTATGGCTCAAATCTGATCCGGGGAGGCTGCTGAGGTTGGAGGAGGGCAGCAGGGCTGTGTCCAAACCGGCTGCGGTGCAGGGGTGGCACAGCACCAGCAGGGAGTTTGCATTTCAGTATTTTCTCCGCTGGAAGGTGGGTTGGGAATGGATGTGGTGAACAGCTGAGGTGTGTTTAAAGCCCCACTGAGGATGGACCCGACGGGGGTGACACACAGGTGTTGTTCCCAAACGCTCAGGGTATCTCAGCCCACTCTCCAAGGGCAAATTCCTGCAGCTTCCACCTTTCCAACACAGGAATCCATCGTGTGCTGTCTGTAAAATCACAGCTGCCACATCCCTGGGCTTCCTTGGCTTGGTGTGCTGGGTGGGCACCACACCCTGGGCACCACCACGGCTGCTCTGCCGTGACTTTTGCCTGCCCAGTGTGAGCACCTCTGCGTGGGGATCTGTCCCTCTGTCCCTGGCACTGCTGCCATTCCAGACGAGGCTGCTAGGAGCTCTTGGCACAACCAGTAACACCAGTGCGGGATGCCAGTGGGCCAGACGCGATGGTACAGACCACAGCCCAGCCCTTTACTGGAAAAAGGTGCAGTGGAAGTTTATTTTCCCTACATTTCCCATGGCAGAGTGGGTGGCTGCAGCTCTGCCTCGGGGCCCCTGGGACGAGATGGCACCAGGATGGCAGCAGGATGGCTGAGCCTGACCCGTGTCCACCCACACCAGTCCCCAGTCCTGCTTGGGACCAAGGGACACTCTGTGACCGCTCTGTCCCGGCTGGAGCCCTCGCCCACGGTGTCCTGATCTGGCTGGATGTGGGCAGCAGCCTGCGGTGCCTTTCGCCACAAGGTAATTTGGAAAATTAGGAGAAATGGGGTTTGAGACGGCATCTGGCCCCACTGCTGCCACCGCAGAGGTCCCTTGGGTCCCAGCCCGCGGAGCCGGGGGAAGATGTGGCCAAGCAGGAACAGGAAAGGGGGGCGTTTTCCTGCCGAGCCTCCAAGAGCCCCACGCTCCGGCTCCCTCCCGACTCCGGGGGGGCTGGGACGGACACCCCCAAATCCACGGAGAAAACATTCTAAAAGTCATAAAAAATTATATATATATATATAGGTAAAAAATAAAAATAAGTCCACCCCGGGAGCGCGGCCGGGCTGTTTGTGCCGCTGGCTCCGCGGGCGCGGATGCGATAAGATAAAGGCAGAAGCGGGGAGGGGCGGCGCGGAGCTGCGCGGAGCTGGGCGCACCCGCGGAGCCGCCGGAGGGGCCCGTGCGGACGGACGGACGGACAGACACACACGCACACACACAAGGACAGTCACACGAGCGAACGGACAGACAGGCGGACGGACGGGGCGGCCTTTCCGCTCCGCCCCCGCGCAGCCTCCGCCCCCGGTCGCTCCGCTCCGCTTTACATAACCCGTCCGGGGCCGGGGTCCGCGCCCCGCGCCTCCGCCTGGCGGAAATGCGGAGCCGCCTGCCCCGGTTTCCTGCCTGAGCCGAGCCGAGCCGAGCCGAGCCGTGCTGAGCCGTGCGCCCCGTCCCGCCCGCCCCGTCCCGGGCGCTCCGCCGCTCCATCATGGGCGAGCGGCAGCCGGACGCCTTCTCCTGCAGGTAACCGCGAACCGGCGGGGCCACCGGGACTGGTTGGGCTGGGCTGGACCGGACCGGGACGGGCTGGGCTGGACCGGGACGGGCGGCCCCGGGAAGAGACCGCTGCAAAGCGAAAGTAGCGGCGGGAGGAAGCAGCGAGGCGGCCGCTGCTCTTGTGCAGCCCCTGGAGCGCCCACGGGAGCCCCGGGCTGGATTCTCTCACCCGGGGAACTCCGGTGCCTCCGTTCCGGGGTCGTGAGCCCCTTCCTCTGCCAGCCCTGGGACAGCAGCCCCTTTCCCCATTTCTGTGCGGCACAGCCTTCTTATCCCTGCCCTTTCCTCGGGCTGCCTCTTTCCAGGGACTGCTCACCCTTCGGGACCCGTGGTGTCCCAGTTCCCGTTTTCCTAGTGGGCACTCCCTGTTCCAGGGGCTCTGTTCCTCTGTGCGTGCCCCCATCCTGGGAACCCCCGTCCTTCAGAACCCCAGAGCATCTCTTCTTCTGGGATCGCTCGACGTTCCCCGTTTCCCAGCATCCGTATTTTGGAGATCCCAGAGCCAGGGCTGCAGCATGCAGGGAACCAGCCCTGCTCCTCTCCTCTGCCTCCCCTGGACCCCTGCAGCCCCTGCCATGGGGGTGACCCCTCTGGGAAGGTGCAGGAGCAGTGGGGTGACGCCCACCTGCCCCACGTTGCGGGGTCCTGTGCTGCCCAAGGGGGCCATGACTTCCCTCTGCCCCCATGCCCACTGCGAGTGCCAAGCAGAGGTGGCACCTGGAGCTTGCCAAGCAGCTCCTCTGACTCTCTGCTCCCTGCAGACTTTGTTGGCTCCGTGGCTTGGCAGGGGCTTGGAGCATGAGGCCGATGACCCAGCAGTCAGCATCCCCGCAGCTTTCCCATGCCCTGCCAGCGTGCCCAGTGCTGCCTGTGCCAAACCCCCTCGGGGTCACCCACAGAGAGCCTGCACCCGCTGGCTCATGGCAGTGACACGGTCACTGCAGCCCGGGCTGGGATTTACTGTCAAGGAAACCGGGATGAGTTGTTGAGCTGC
This sequence comes from Cettia cetti, assembly GCA_013401135.1. NCBI lineage: Eukaryota > Metazoa > Chordata > Aves > Passeriformes > Sylviidae > Cettia > Cettia cetti. Next base: position 11,599 of record VZUI01050273.1, read on the forward strand.
GATTTCGATATTGTTGTAAATTGATTCAAGATGTGCTGGAGTTGTGGGCTGGTGGCCTAGGGACTTTCTGGGGCTGCAGCCAGAGGAAGAGGTGGCCTGTGCAGGGACCTTGAGCTGCCAGCTCATGCATGTCCTCTCTGCACTTGGATTTGCTGGCAAGAAACGGGATTGGGGTTTAAAGGTCTATGGAATTAGTGGCAGGTTTCACTTCAGCTTGTCTGGAACTAGAACAATGCTTTGGATTTCTTTTTAACTTGTTTTTGGGACAGGAGAAACTCATCCCTGGGCATTCTCCCCTCCACAAAGCTTCTTCTATTTTTCTCTTTTACTTTTATGTATTTATTGCCTCTGGTAAGATCTGGTTTGGTTTCACCCGTGCCCACAGGGCTGCGGATCTGCCAGCACCCTGTGTTGTGTTGGAGAGGTTGGGGTGCCAGTGGCTTTTGAGGGATCTTCCATCCTCTGCCAGAGCAAATCCTCCCCACCCACACACCCGTGGGACCTCTGGACACCGTGAAGGTGTCGGGACAAATCCCAGTGGGTGACACAAAGTGAAAGTGCAAGCGCTCATCGCTGGTGGGGTTTGTGGTGCTGGCGGCGCTGCCGCGGCTTGGCAAGGAAAAAGGGCCAAATCCAGCAATCCCTGAGGGGGCTGCTGTGGAGAGCCTGGAGAGCCAGGCTGGCTGGGAGCTGAGCTGCCAGCTGCTCCCTGCTGTCCCCAGGGACCCCCGGGCAGCTGCTCCCCTGGGAGTGCTCCCCGCACCCGGTTTCTCCCACGCCTACACAGCCGCGATTCATTTCATGCAACAAAACAAGCCCTGTCGAAAGAGGCCACCCCTCTGCAGGGCTTCTCCCTGCAGGCAGTGGGTGTAGGAGAGTGTGATGGTGTAAACCAGGCTGCAAGGTGCCAGATGCCACGGTATGGAGGCAGGCAGAGGGGTTTTTGGGGAGCTGGGCTGGCCACAGCTGTTTGTGCTGGTGAGCTGCTGTTGGGCCGAGCCAGTGTGGAGCTTGGATTTGACCTGAGATGAGTTTGGGTTGTGTCCATCCTGTCTGATCTGTTGGAGTGGTCAGGGGAAGCCAAACAGGTGAATTTTGAAGTGCTGTAACATCACCCGCACCCCCAGAGGTCTGTGGTGCTGCTCAGCCCACACAGAGCTGTAGGTTAAAGCCAGTTTGGGTCTTTAATACAGAAAGTTGTGCAGTGCCAGGAGGTGAAATCGGAGGAGTGTGTATGTCCTGTGAGAAAGGGGGAGAAGAAGGGCAAAATCTACCTTCCCACACTGGCTTTTAAACTGATTTCCTTCAGTCTGTATGGATGTGTGGATTGGGGGATCTGTCTGTCCTGCTCCTTTCTTGCTTTTTACCTTGCTGGTTTGGTTCAGCCAAAAGAAAGAGAGGGAACCTCTCCTGTGGGATTCTCCAGCTTGTGTGGAAACAGCTGGAGGGTCACAGGGAGTGATGGTGCCATGTCATCACCCTCTGTGAGACCCAGAGAATCCTCACCGTCACAAGAAGCTGCTCCAGAGGGAAGAGGAGGACAGTGCTGGGCAGTTGCAGCTGTGGATTGTGCTGGCGCTACCTTTGGCTGTTTCACAGTGATGCTGTAAACACGTGGGTGTATCCCACATCCCGAGGCTGCAGCCAGACTCTTTCCCCACCTCTCCCCCCTCACCAACCCCTCCTGCCTTCCTGAGTGGCAGCATCTCCATGCTCACCCCCAAACGGCTGCAGCACCCTGCTTGTCCCCTTCAATCCAGGGGTGCATCCAGATGTTCTTCCAGCATCTGCCACCTCTGGGGGATCGGGATGCAGAGAGGGGCTGCACCATCCCCATCCGGGGGGGATACTCAGCATCACCCAGCCCTTTCAGGCCCACCTGTGGCTGGCTGGATCCCCCCAGGGACCCGCATCCCCCTGAGCCCCCCCTCCCCAGGGTCCTGCATCCCCCCGAAGCCGCCGTGCCAGATGCTGTTCCATTGAAAAGTGCCGTTCATTGTAACCTGGCCTTTTATAGCCGCCTCAGAGCGGCTGCAGGGCCATGCCAAGAAAGGCTGCAGCCGGCTCAGAATAGCTCTTTTCATGGAGGACATCCTGGGAAGGAACAATGTTCCCGCTCTTGGGATTGTGGGAACTTTGTATTTCTGCCACTCAGGAAGCGGGGAGCTGTGGGGCCGGCCAGGGCGTCTCCCAGCCCCTCGCTCTGCCCTCTCCTGAAAATAGTCCTTGGGATGAGTTCTGAATAGTCCTGTGCTTATAAAGGGAGCTGCAAATGCCTCCGGACACTTCTCCTCCGGCTGGGAACAGTTATTTCTGGGAGAGCCGGTGCATCAATCACATTTCCTATTCCTGTCACTGGCGTGCATTTTGCTGGCGTGTGGGGCCGGTTTCATCTTCGGGTGCTGGTGCTGCACACAGCGTGTGGGCAGGGCTGGGCACAGGGCACAGCCAGGCGGGCTCTGCTCCCTCACACTTCCCCTCGAGGCTGGCTCTGTGGTGCTGCAGGGTGACCTCCCCGTGTGGCCACAGCCCCTGGAGAGATGTTTCATGGTGGGAAGGTGGCGAGTTGGATCTGGCAGCTCCTCTGTGGCGAGGCCAGCTGGCTCTGGATGCTCATCCTCCGGGAGCGGGTGGCAGGATTGTGGCGCTGGCTCCCAGCTCTGCCCTGGCACTGCTTGGTGCTGCCAGCTCCTCTGGCTGCAATTAAACAACAAATGCATTTACTGGGACAAATAACCCATTGCCGGATCCAGGCACGGATTCCCGTCCCGGTCGGTGGTGGCACAGCCGCCGCAGCAACACTCAGGTTGGGCAAGAGTTTAAGGGAAGCTCCCTGAGGGTGGCTGGGCTGCAGGGCTGGATCCTGCACAAGCCCCAGCTCGCTGTCCCAGCTCACATCAAAGCCACCGAGGCCGGTCTGTCCCGTCCCGCTCTTCCTCGAGTTCCTGGCCCAGCACCCCAAAACAACCCCAGCACCCCAAAACAGCCTCAGCACCCACAAACAGCCCCGAGGTGGGGCGGGCTTGGTGACGTGCAGCTCTTCCAGCAGCTGGCAGGGATGGAAGCCCCCCACCCCAGCTAGTCCATGGTGTGTCCGAGGATGGGCTGGATTCTCCACTCAGAGCAAATGAAAGCGATCAGAAATATTTCATCCAACCTTCAGGATGGCCAGGAGCTCCTCACGGGCACATGTGAGGAATAAAATGCAAATTCTGCCTTAAAGCCGCTGGCTGCTGGATTCCAGCTTTGTGCAGCACGACGGGCTGGAGCAGGGAGAAGCTCACCCAGCAGCGGGATCCCTCATCCCTGTGGATTTTGCTACTGGAACCTGGGGCTGAGCAGAGGAGCGGGAGGCTGCCGTGGTGACTCCGGCATGGATTCATCCGGGATAGCTCTTTCCATGTGGGAAGTGTGCCAGGCAGGAGCAGCGAGGCCGGCATTGTGCCAGTGCTGGGAGGAGGAAGCGCTGGGGAGTATTTCCCATCGTCGGCTTGGAAAAGCACGTTGCTACTGGAGACGGCCTTCGGCTGCTTCCCACCGCGTGGCACAGACGAAGCCCCGCTTCTCTCGTGCCACAAACCTCTCCTGAAGCTGGCGCAAAGCAAGCCTGAAATCTTGGAAAGGCGAATTCCCTGCCCTGGGAATCTCCCGCCTGCCCGAGGAGCCGGTCTCATGAGCGCCTCGCTTCCCTCCGCGTTTCGCGGGAGCATCCCGCCGAGCGTGCCGGCGCCGTGGGTGGCGCGGCGGCGATTCCCGGGTGCCGGGAGGAAGCGGGAGCGCGGCGGAGGGCGCTGAGTCACGGGCAGGCTGGCGGCGCTGATAGACGGGGCCCTGCCGGGGGATTCGGCCGGGTTGCGGCGGCTGCGTGCCCTGCACCGCCGGAACGTCGGACGGCCCCGAGTTTTGGGCGGCTCTTCTGAGAAGCCGGGCCTGGCGGGGGGCAGATAACATCTCCCCTCGCCTGCAACCTTGGCAGGGCGGCGGGTGGGCAGAGATAGAGCCCCGCTTCCTGGCGTTATCGCCGCCCCGCCTGCGAACAGCGTCCCCTGTGCCCGCACGTTCCTCATCGGCCGCTCTCTTCCTCCTGGCCCCTCAGGGGGTTTGTTTGGTTTGGGTTTTTTGGGGTTTTTAAAAAATTTTTCCTTCCCCTGACCAACGCAATCCGCTTTTCCTCCCCTCCCAGCAGCCGGGGTGCTGCTGCTGAAATTTCAGGGAGGCGGCGGTGCCGGCACGGCAGGATCCGGGTGGGTTGGCCGATGTTTCCTTCCTGCGCTGAGTGCACTGCCCCGATAAAGTGCCCCGGGAGAGCACGAGGTTCGCTGGTGAGCGGCGGGGCCGGCCCTGGGGAGCGCCACTGCCGGCTCAGCCGGGCACGCCGGGCCGGCTGCACGCCAGCCACGGTGCCGCCAGATTGGCCTCGCAGCGCAATCTGCCGGGGGCAGAGATACGGTGTGGTTTGCCAGAGCCCGGCAGCTGCCCGGTCCCGCAGGCAGCAGAGCATCCCCGCAGCAACGCGTGCACACCCCGGGCACTGCCGGCGGCGTGGCCGCCTCTCCCCAGGCCGCTGGAGCCGGGAGGATCTGGCAGCGAAGCGGCTCCATCCCTGGATTTCTGCAGCTTTTCATGTTGTTTCCTCCCCTCCCGCCCCCGTTCCAGTTTTATCAGCTCCGTTGAAATCGGCCCCTGGAGGGAAACCCATCGGCGCTGCGGAGCCTTGGCAGGAGCCGAGCGGATGTGGCCGGGCCAGGCGTCCCCGCGGGCGGCGGGCAGCTGCAGGCAGCTGTGCTGGCAGGAAGCTGTGCAGACGCCCCGTGCCGAGACCTGCCCGCTCCCCACCGCGCAGGTGGGGAAACTGAGGCACGGCCCTGCCAGGTGGGGATGGGCGTGTAAGGAGCAGCGGCGGGGCTGGGGGCTCCGGGCCCCGCGTGGCCGCTGCCGGTGGCCGCTGGTGGCCACAGCGGTTGTCACATGGCCGTGCTGCTCGCTGGGAAGCGGCTGTCCCCTGTCCTTTCCAGCGTATCGGTGGGAATGAGGCAGCTTTGAGTGGCACCACAGCGTTCCCCGGGCCCTGCGGACGCGCGTTCCGAGCGGGGCATGGCCGCTGCAGCCGGGGATTGCCGGGGTGGGGGACACACGGGGCCGCCCTCACCAGCCGTGTGCTCTGTCTTGCAGCGCGGCCGCCTCGCTGGAGCCTCGGCAATGAATGGGCACTCGCTGCCGGCCGGCACGCCAGCGCATCCCCGGGGCTGGCATGAGTTCTGCGAGCTGCACGCCATCAGCACCGCCAAGGAGCTGGCGCGGCACTACCTGCGCTTCGCCACCGAGCACCCCCACCATGACCTCCTGGCCGCCGAGAACTTCTCGGTGCAGTTCACCGACCTCTTCCAGCAGTACTTCTGCCACGAGGTGAAGGAGGGCATCGCCATGAACCAGCTCCGCATCCTGCCCGCCGGCCCGGCGCGGGATTACCGGGACACGCACCGGCGGCACACCGACGCTTCCCTGGGCACGGTGGCCAGCAAAGCCGAGGCGGAGCCCGGTGCCCGCCCCGAGCAGCCCGTCCGAGCCCCCGAGGCCGCTCCCTCCGGGCTGCGCAAGTCCTGGAGCTCGGAGGAGCTGGCGGGGCCGGCGCGGAGGCCCTTCTCGCTCAGCCAGCTGCGCAGGAGCTGGCGCAGCCTCTTCCGACGCCGCTCCTCGGACGCGCTCCCCGGGGATGGCGATGGGGAGGCGGCCGAGGCGGCTCTGAAGCCGGGACTGGGGAAGCGCATCCTGCCGTGGGGGCTGTCGCGGGAGCAGCCCCCCGAGGTGCGCAAGGAGGGGCTCCTCAAGTACGGGCTGCTGGATGAGAGTTCCCTGGACAGCGGGACGCGCTGGCAGCGCTGCCGCCTGGTGCTGCGGCGGGCGGGGCCGCCCGACGCCGAGGAATTTGTGCTGGAGCTCTTCGACCCGCCCAAGGTAAGGACCTGCCGCCTCTCGCCAGCTCCAGCCGGTGCTGCTGCGGGTCCCTGGGCTGGGGACGATGTCTGGATGCCAGAGCATCCCACGGGGAGGAGCAGGGCCTCGGTGCATCCAGCGCCACGAGGGTTTCTCGCCGTCAGGGGTCCGGATGGGTTTGCTCTGCCACTGCTCTCCCTCTGCTGCAGCCACGCGAGGCTGAGCCGTGTTTATTCAATAGCTCTGAGAAGGAGACAAAGCCACCCCTGCAGGGCCACGTTTGGGGAATGAGAGATGCTTGCTGTGACCAAGGTGTGCTAATTGCTGAAGTTGGTCATTGCATTTCTCCCTGCTGGAACTCCAGAACTGGCTTTTCCAGCTGGAGGCAGAGCTCCTGCCTCCTGAGCTGAGGATAGAGGCTGGTGGCCTCCATCTCACTCATCCAAGCCTCATGGACCCATTCCACCAAGGTGAGGGGCAACCCAGTCTGATCAGCCCCAAATTCACCTTGTCCCCTGTGCTGTGGCTTTAGCAGCTTGAGCATCTGCTGGCCTGGGCAAGCTGGGAGAGGAAAGGGAAAATAGCAATTAGGCTCTGTGCCTTTCTCTGCTCCCCGTGGGACCCACAGTTTTACTTTTTGCAAGGAGTTTTGTGATGGAAGCTCAGTTCTCAGCTGCTGCAGGGGGCTCCCGTGGTGCTGGGACGTGGCTGGAGCGGAGACGATGCAGGATGTGAGGGAGTGGGGAGTGATGTGGGGGGAGCTGGGGTGTTTAATCTGCAAAAGGACGGTTCCTCCACATGGCAGGACTTGCACAGGCGTGATGGGATGAATTTTCTTCTTCTTTTTTTTTTTTTTTTTTTTTTTTTTTTTTTTTTTTTTTTTTTTTTTTGTTCTCATTTAACTTTGATGACAAACTTGTGCTTTGGAAGGAGGAAACCTCCGGTAGAGCTGGGGCCTTGTCCCTGCCTTCAGGGCAGCAGGGTCAGGGAGCAGCTGGCTGAATTCCTGTTATTTCCGTCAAACGACTCCAATATTAAATATTTGAAAAAAGAAACAACATCAAAATTGTAACATCTGAAAGTAAAAGCTGCTTTTGCTCCGTCATGTCAAGGGTTGCAGTTGTTTGTCCCCGTGGGAGTGTGTGTCCCCATCCCGGGGCACAGGGAGGTCAGAGGCACTCTGGGGCACTTGGAGGGTGCTCCAGCAGCTGGAGAGCACTGCTTTTTTTCCTTCCCTCCATTTTCTTTTTTTTAAATCCCTTTTTCTTTTTTTTTTAAATCCCTTTTTCTTTTTTTTTAATCCTTCTTTTTTTATAATTTTTCCTTTTTCCTTCCCCCTTTTTCTTTTTTCTTCCTCCTTTTTCTTTTTCACTTCCCCTTTTCTTTGTTCAATTTCCCCACACACACACACCTTTTACTTACTGCCCCCATTTTTTTCTCCCTATCCCTCCCTTTTTTCCCCCCATTCCTCCTTTTTTTCTTTATTTGCTCACCTCCCCCTTGGGAAGCAAGCCCAGCACATTCTTCCTCTCCCCACATTCCCTGCCCAGCTTTGACCCAGGGGCAGGAGACACTTCAAACAAGACACTGACCAAGTTCCCCCAGTGCTCTGAGGATTATTCCTTGCAGTCTCCATGGGATGGAGATCTCCTGGTGCTCCCCATCCCCACGAGCCCCGAGCAGGGGGTTTCTCAGCCAGCCCTGAGGAAGTGGGGGATGTTCCTTGCTGGATTTTGCAAGTCTCTGGATTAAATTGCTTCCTGTGCAAATATTCTCAGGGCGGCTCCTTCCTTTCCAATTCTCTGGGCCAGGGCCAGCTCCTGTCTCCTTTACAGCACAATCAATCCAGACCTTTCCCAGTGGCTGTGGTTGAATTCCAGGGGCAGTGGAAAATCCCCCACAGTGCTGGTGGCTCCCACTCCCCAAACCCAGCACGGGGGCAAACCACGGAGCAGTGAGAACACAACCGTTTGTTGGGGGATGATTTTTCTTCAAAATAACTAAACAACACTCAACAACCCCCTGGGAAAGGCTGTGAGGAGCCCCCTCCCCTCCATCCTCCTGCCTTTTTTTGCCACTGCCTTTTCCCCATCTCTTGGGTCTGTTCCTGATTTGAGGATGCTGTTGATCACCATAGAAAATTGATGGTTTTAAGCAAGCAACTGTAAAACCACTTCTTGGGATTTTTCAAACTAATCTCTGGACTGTGAGGTCGGTCACCCTCAGGGTCTCCTTGGAAGCACCCTTCCCTCTTCCTGCTCTTCCTTCCCTCTTCTTCCTCTTCCTTCCCTCTTCCTCCTCTTTCTTTCCCCTTCCCCTTCTGCCTTCCCCTTTCCTCCCCCTCCCTGCCTTCCTCCTTTCCACCCTGTAAATAATTGGATGCAATTGAAATTTCATCTCAGCCTCAGGGCTTTACAGCATGGAGCCAAGCCCCCAGATATCCATCCCCTTGGAATGACCTTGGAAAAGGCAGGTGTGTGGAGAAAGGAGGGGGGGGTCCTGCTGCTTTTGGCAGCTTTTATCTAATTCCCCCCCTTTCTCCTGATGCTCCAATGGGGCCTCTGAGCTTAATCCCATAACGTGCCCAGCATCAAAGGGAGTGGGGGCTTTGAAGAGCCCTGATCCCATTTACTGCTTGGGTGGCTGTGCTGGGTGAGGGGGTCAGGGAGCTGTGCTGGAGAATCTGGCAATTCCTACAGCACTGCCTGGAGTGGGCATCCCCTGCCCCAGGCATGTGCCAGAGGAGATGAGGATTTTGGGAGAGGGAGCAGCTCCCCTTCCCCTGCTCACAGCCACAGCTGCTTGGGTTTGGCACCGCTCCCTCCTCCCTCGAGCACTGGAAAAATGATGTTGCAAGGGAGGGATTTGGGGGTGATGGGATTTTGAGCTCTCCTGGGAGAGGGTCACTGCCTGGCTGCAGGGCGCAAGACTGGGAGGGCAATCCCACCCTGGGGACATTCCAGAGGGTGCTGGGGTGTGAGGTGATGATGCTGTGTGGAAGAGGAGCTGGAACAGAGGGATATTGGGATGCCCTAGTGCTTGTAGATATGGCTGTGTGTGTATCTGTGCCACAGGAAAACCTGGCCGTGGTCCTGGAATTGCAGCCCAGGTGGATTCTCTGATTTCTGTTATGATGCTCACCAGTCCTCCCCGATTTCCTTGGAGGCATTCAGGGCTTTCTCCTCTCCCACACCATTTCATCCCATATAACCTTTAGGACTGGGTACCTCTGAGGTCTCTCCACCTTCACAAATTTAAACCAAAGTTGGCAAACCCAGGTTTGGGGCTGCCCCAGCCCCAAATTCCTCTTCTATGGCCAAATCCCAAACTCCGTGAAAACCGTGATTCGCAGCGGAAATGTCCCGAGCCGTTTCTGTTGACCAGATGTTTTTACAGGAAGGGGAAGGGAAATGGGATTTGCATTTGAGCTGCTTTCTTTATAGCCTTTTAATGAAATCCAGTGCATCCCATAAATTGATGGCACGCCGGGCCTAGCCGGGAAGACTCCTTCCGGAGAAAGCCCTTGGAGCCTCTGCCACAGCTCAAACATCTTTGCTGAAGCCACAGGAGGAGCAGTATTTTTATCTCTGCTCAGTGTGAGGCTGTTTTGACTTCCCCCTTTTTTTTTTTTTTCCTCTTCTTTTTTTTTTTTTTTTTTTTTTTTTTTTTTTCCTCTTCTTTTTTTTTTTTTTTTTTTTTTTTTTTTTTCTCTTTTTTTACCCCTTTCACCTGAACCTGGTTTCTGAGAACTGCCACCTCCTGAGCCAGCAGGTTCCTGTCCCCGATTTTTGCTGCTTGGGGCTGTGAGTGGCAGCTACTCAGGTATGGGATGGGGCACATCCCAGTGTTTTGGTACCCATTCCCTATCCCTGCTCCACCTGGAGCTGCTCAGACGTGACCTGAGTGACTCAGCCAAGGAAGGGCAGTGGTGGAGGGGGAGATTTCCTTCCTGGAACACCTTGAGAAGAGTTTTGCCAGTGATGGGAAGCACCTCAGTGTCCCATCATCCCATCCCTGGTCCAGGAAAGGGCGTGTTTGTGTCACTCTGGATCCCCAGGGACCACATCTCTCTCCTGGCATCCTTTTCCTGGCATTCCTGGGGACTTCATCCCTCTCTTGGTATCCTTCTCCTGGCATCCCTCTCTTGGTATCCATTTCCAGGGGCTGCATCCCATTCATGGCATTCTTCTCCTGGCATTCCCAGGGACTGTGTCCCTCTCTTGGCATCTCCAGGGGCTGCATCCTGTCCTGATGCAGCTGAAGATGCTCATTGCAGGGGGTTGGACTCGTTGACTTTTCAAGATCCTTTCCAATCCAAATTATTCTGTGTTTCTATGATCCCTCTCCAAACATCCTGCTCCCAGCATCCCTCTCCTGGCATTCCCAGGGACTGCATCCCTTTTTTGGCATTCCCAGGGGCTGCATCCTGATCTGGTTGGTGTCCCTGCTTATTGCAGAGGGGTTGGACTGGGTGGCCTTTGAAGGTCCCTTCCAGCCCAAATTATTCTGTGATCCTGCTCCCAGCATCCTCAAGGATCGCATCCCTCTCCTGGCAACCCCAAGGACCACACAGCCAGGAGCTGGGAAAACTGCTCTAATGACGAGCCAGAGGAGTCTGGGTGTCCTGCAGATCCCTTGGGAGAGGCAAATCCTCCCCCAAAGGCACCCGGGGCTGCCCCAAAACCCTCGGGCAGGCTCTCCCCGGGGCAGGGCGGGCTCTGCTCTCTCTGTTCTTCGAAGGCACCGGGGCAGGGCTTTGTGAGATTTTGGTGGTGACTTTTGCTCTCTTCCCCCTCCCCCCACCCCCGAATCTGTTTTTGGGTATCGAGGGGGATGGGAGGGAGGGCGAGGAGACAAAGGTTATTTGTCATTTATTAACCACAACTTTTTCCATCCTTGGTCATGCACGGAAAAAACACTTTTAGCAGAGTAACCACAGCCCCGGCGTTAATTGCTGAAGAGCAGAGTTTCTTATTTTGGAAACTGTTGCTGGGATGGGGCTGGCCGGGGCCTGGGTGCAAGGGGAAGGGTGCAGGGTGGACCCCAACCTCGGCTTCATTGAAGTCTGGGGTTTTGGGCTTGGAAGAATTCCATCTTTTTAACCCCATCCTTTAAAATCTGCCTTTCCCAGGGGTGTTCCCTCGTGCAGTGCCCACCCTGCTTATCAGAGTGTCACTCGCAGGGATGCTGCAGAGCTGCTCGGGGTGGCAGGCACCACGTGCCAGCTGAGGAGCTGAAAAAATGGAGATATTGAGCAAACCACAGGAAAAAGGGCTGGGAAAGCTCTCAGGGAATGTGTCACTTCTCCCCCAAAGCTTCCCACAGCTGCAGTGAGAAGAGCTGTGGGTGCTGCTGGGTGCTGGGTCCCCACACTGATGTGAGATGCCTAGTGGGGATTTTTTAGGTGGTTGTCTCTCTTTCCCCCCTTTTTTCTTCTTCTTCTTCTGTTTTTTTTGTGTTTTTTTTTCTTTTTTTTCTGTTTTTTCTTTTCCTCTCTCTTTTCATGGCCCAGGATGTGGTTGTTTCGAGGCTGAGAGCTGCTTCTTTCAAAGGTAAATATTTATGAGAGCCTGTGCAGGCAGCGCCAGCTCTGGAAGGATTCAAGGATTCATCCCAGCCCTGGTGGGGGCTCAGCTGGGGTGCACCCTGCTCCTCCCCACCAGGCAGCTGGTCCCAGCTCCAGTGTCTGTGATGGCCACTGTGATGTTTAATGCCATTTTGGGATTGTGTTAAAAACGAGCATTTTGGGCAAACTCACTTCCTCCAGCCCCAGGCAATGGGCAGGAATAAAAATACCCATCCAGTAGGATTGAGTGCTCCCACGTGGGCTTCTGAACCTTTTCCATCATCCTGCAAAACCTCGGGATGATAGAAAATCCCAGGGCATCCCAGGGACTGTGGGGAGCCTGCAGAATCTGTGCTGGGCTCCCCCATCCCTCTGGGGCTGAGGTTTGGGGAGGCTCAATCCTGGCTGCAGCAGCTCCTTGCATGCAGACACCTTGTTTACTTTCCATGCTCGTTATTTATTCCAGGAAATTATTAAAGCAGCCCACGCTGGAACTGAATTTGGCGTAAAATAAATTTAAAAAAAAAAATTAAGGGGCTGGCGAATGCCAACTGTTTATAGATCCTGTTTATGGCCCCCATCTCCCTCAGCCCTGCTGTGAGCCACCAGGCTCGCTGGTTTTCGGGGGTTTGCAGGGGTTTGGGAAGCTTTGCAGGGTTTTTTGGGGGGTTTTGCAGCAGTTTGGGGAGTTTGGGAACGTTGGCTTATTCGTGCAGAGCAGGGAGGTTTATCAATGCACAGAGAGGAGCCACCAGCTCCAGGGATGGGTGGGGATTCCTGCCTGGATCCCCCCAGATCCCACCCCACAGACTCACCCCCGGCTCTCGGGGTGCTGTTTTGCAGCAGCCCAGGTTATTTTAGAAGGCAGTGGTGGCTCGGGGGGCCGTGGGGCCGGGGCTGTGCTTTCTCCCATCGCCGTTCGCCGGCGCTCGGCAGCCGCCCGCAGCGGGAACAGAGGGATCTTTGTGCCCCGGCCGCCCCCGAGCCAGCGCTTCAGGCCGGCACAACGGGGCCTCTTGTCACCGCCGGGCACGGTCCCCTCGGGGACGGCTCTGTCCCCTGCCACGGCCGCGGGGTGCTCGGAGACAGCGTGTCCTGGAAACTCCTTTGTGCCTCTGGTGTCGGGTTGAGGGTGCTGGCAGGGCTTTGGGGTGGGCAGGGATGGTTTTTTGGGAGGTGATGAGCAGGGGTGGGGATGCTGAGCTGGCTCAGCAGCGGGAATCACCTCCCGTGTTCCTGTCTGACAGTCGGGGAAGCTCTGAGCTCCAGTTCCCGAACCCAGAGCAGAGCCCAGGCCGGTGCTTGCTGCTGTCGGGAGGTTTCTAAATGGGCGGTCTCCACCTGCAGAGAGGCAGGAATGTTTTGGAATGTGCCACCCTGGGACCAGGGGCAGCTGAGCTGAGCGAGGGGTCCCTGCAGCAGCCACGGGAGGCCCAAACCAGTGGGATTCCAGCCCTTGTCCCAAACCCCAGCATCGGCTGTCCAGGGTGGATCTCTCCCCTTGGGATGAGCCATGGTGCAAACACCCCAGGAAGAGCACCGGGATTAAGTGTGCTGTAAACTCCCCCAGAGCACTGGATTAGCTGCTGGAGGACAGAGGCATTAGTCACGCAGCAGATCCCCGAGGATGAATACCAGAATTAGCCATGGTGCAGATCCCTGAGGATGAGCACTGGGATTAGCTGTGGTGCAGATCCCTGAGGATGAACACCAGGATTAGCCGCGGTGCAAACCCTGAGGACACGTTTTGGGATTATCTAAAGGTGCAAAAGTCCTCAAGGATGAGGGTTGGGTTCAACTATGGTGAAAGTCCCAAGGGAAACCACCCAGGATTTCCTGCCACACAAAATCCCTGAGGGTGAAGGTTGGGATTACCCCTGGTGCAAGCTCCTGAGTACCACGGCTGCTCCAGCAGACACTTGGCACTCTCCAGCAGGACCCTGGGATCCCACAGGGCCCTGCTGCCTCCCCCTGCCCTGCCCTGGCACCGGGGGATGTTCCCCACCCAGTTCACCCGGCGTTCCCTGGAAAAGAGCTGCATGTCTCCGTGCTCCTGGAAAACTTCACAACTTCCCCCAGGGCTGCAGGCACAGGATATGGTTTTGTGTCCATCCAGCACAGCCAGGCCTGGCACTGCAGCTCCAGCTGAGGTTTGTCCCTTGCGTAAGGGACACAGAGAACTGTGATTTACAAGAAGTGACAAATCTGGCCCGTATCCGTTGGGGACCTTGCACAAGGGCTCAGGCACTTCCCCACCTCCCGTGGGTGACTCAGAGTGGAAGTGAGAGCTGGCCTGGGGAAACCCCCGGAGCGTGGAGGGGCCGGGGGCAGCTCCTGGTGCTCTCGAAGGATTTGCTCTGCACGAACTTGGCCTGATGGCCCAGCCACTGCCATCATCACTGTGACACTGCCATCATCACTGTGACAATGCCATCATCATCATGCCACTGCCATCATCACCGTGCCACCATCATCACCGTGCCACTGCCATCATCACTGTGACAATGCCATCATCACTGTGACAATGCCATCATCACTGTGCCACCATCATCACTGTGCCACTGCCACCATGACTCTGCTGTCATTGCCATGCCACTGGTGTTGTCATCGCTGTGTCACCACTGCCAGACCACCACCCTCATCAGTGCACTACTGCCATCATCACCAAGCCACTGCCATCGTCACCATGCCACCATTGTCATCATCATGGCACTGCCATCATTGCTGTGCCACCACTCTCATTCTTGCAGAGCTGCCTTCCACCTCACCTGAGTGAGAAAAGCTCCCCCAGCCCCTCAGTGTCCCCTGAGCATCCAGACAGGGTGTGCTCATTGTGGCAGCAGCTCACAGCATCCTGGGGAGAGCGTTCCTGGCACAGGTGGGCGAGCTGGGAGGAACTTTGCTGTGAAAAATGCCATAAATCCCAAACATCCTTGTTGGAGATTTGTCAGGGACCTGCTGTGCCAAGGCAGTGATTTCCCCACCACAGGCAAGGCACGGTGTGCTGGGAGAGCTGCTGGGGGAATGTCACCACTGAAGGAGCCGGTGGCAGGGAGTGAGGAGAGGGCTGTGCCAGCGCCGTGGCAGGGCTGGTGCCGGGGTTTGCCAGGAGGAAATGCAGGCCTGACCTTGGCCTGACCTTTGCTCGTGCTCCTGGCACAGCCACAGCGCCAGGCTGGCGTTGGGCTCCTTCCCAGGTCTGGAAAATCCCCCTTTCTCCCTGTGCTCTGCCCTCCCTGGGTGTGGAGTGGCCCTGGGTGCCCTGGTGGCACTGCCTGTGCCGTGCTGGTTGTTCCTGTGCTGTGCCAGTGCACCCTGTGCCACCCTGTGGGGGTGTCTGGGATCGGGGATGTGGGGACACACAGAGGGGGTGCAGTGGGGTGTCCTCACTGGGATTGCTCAGGGCAGGGAGCAAGAGGTTATTCTGTTCTTGAGGGCATTTTCCTCTGTCTTCCAGTTCACCTCATGTCCCCTGGCACTGGGAGCTGCCCTGGCCTGGCTAAAGCTTTGTGCTTTTAAACTGTGGAAAAATTCCCTCCAAAAACCAAAAATACTGGTGTGTTCCAGCAGGTGCTGAGAGCTGGTGCATCTCCTTCATCCCCATCCTGTGGAACCGTCATCTCCAGAGGTGGCCTCATGTTCCCAGCAGGGCTCAGCCACAGGGAGAGGGAGTCTGGGGGAGCTGGGACACATCCCAGTGCCCTGGGAGCTGGAGAATGACCCGTGGCACAGCCCAGGATGCCCAGTTTTGTGTGCCAGGACTGAGAATGCCACAGCAATGGCAGGCTGGCAGCTCTGTTCTGGGGGCTTGGGAGTGCACCTTCATGGGCTGTCACAGCCCAGGTGATTTTGGGAGGTGCTCAGCCTCATGCTGGGCTTTCCTCCATTTGCACAGGATCCTTTTAGGAACGCTGGGGTGAATCTCCATGTGGAAACTGCTGCTGGTGGAGTTGGGGCTGAGCTGGAGCAACATCTAAACCTTCCACCCCATCCTGAGCACCCTGAGCACACCGAGGCAGGCAGCAGCGGGCATTACGCATCCCTGCAGTGCTGCTGGGGCACCTCTGCCCGAGGAGGAGCCCGTGGGTGAACCCTCGGTGTGTTGAGTGTGCACTTTTGGTTACCGAGAACTCCCTTTCCCGGTAGCGGCCGCATCGAGCAGGGCATCTCGCGGTCAGGTGCGGCGCCGTGCCTGCGGTAGGCACTTCTCCGAAGCCAGCCTGGTTTTTCGGGCACCGTATCTCTGTGCTGCATCACTTCCTTCTCCCTTCACGCTCCAGCTGCGCTCTCCACGCCGAGAGACGCGGGGGGCTCCGCACAACTCCCTTTTCCTGGAATTTCCCCTTTTCCTAAGTAAGCCGACCCCGGCGCTGCGGTTGGGATGTTGATAAAAACCCGCTCAGGATCAGGCCGGACGTCACAACCCCCGTGCGGGAAAGCGGCCAGGACCGAGCCATCCTTTCACCTTCTGCACACAGGACTTTGCACAGGGCACGGTCACAAAGTTCCAAAGGTGGCAGAAAAATCGAATTCCTGCGGGATAAAGCCCCGGCGCCAGCGCGGCGCCTCAGGGCAGCCCGGCGGTGACAGTGATTGCAGCACAGCACGGCACAGCACAGCTGCAATCACTGTCACCAGCGGGCCCGGGGGTGCCGGAGCCACCGCGGTGTCACCAGCCCTGATGCATGACGCCGTACACGAGCGACTTCTAAGAACTTTCTTCTCGGTGCAGCTCGGTGCTGATAAGGGCTGATCCCTCCCGTGCTGCGTTTCCGGCCCCAGAGAACACCGAGTGCTGGGCCCAGAGAGAGGGAGGAAGGAGGGGGGGATGGAAGGGAAAAAAAAAAAAAAAAAAAAAAGCGCAGCTGAAGATGGTGTGGTTGGGTGACCGAGGAAGTGTCCGGTGGGGACACTCTGAGTGTCACACAGGTGGCTGGGGCCATGGTGGGGGTGGGTTTGCTGTGAGTATCACAAGCTCCGAGCAGAATTTGGGCAGTTTGGTCGGCAGAGGCTGTTGTGGGGTGAAGTGCCACTGCCCAGCGTGCAGAGACGCTGTCCTGGTGTAGGGACAGTGGCTGTGGAGCAGAGAGCAAGGAGCATCTCATGGGGTGGGTGATAAAGCCACTGTGTGAATCACACCCAGCCAAAATGTGGTGCAGCAAGCCTGGCACAGGGGGATGAGCGTGCCTGGGCTTTGCTGGGACGCAGGGGCTGGCTCTGGCTGTGGGCTGGAGCATTGGCTCCATCCCCCAGCGCCCACGCAGGGGTGCTCAGGAAATTTTTTGCCCCCTGGCACCCTGGATCCTGTGCCACGTGCCACGGCCTCCTGGCAGTCAGCAGGGCAGCAGAGGAACCGAAAGCTGCCGCAGGGATATTTTAGCCTTTGTGGATGTGTTTGCTCAGTGCTTTGTCACGTGCCTGTGTCCGTGCCAAACCCGCCGGGGAGCTCTTGGCACGCCACTGACCCCTGCACCCATGAGCAGGATGTTCCCTCCCTGCACCCCAAATTCCCCATGGGTGCCACATCCCTGAAATGTGCTGCCATGCTGGGAACCCCCTTCTCCCTCCTCCCTCCCCTGCAGGGTCCTTGGGACCCCAGAGATGGGTCTGGATGTCACTCAGTCCCCCTGGGGCGCCCCACAGTGGCTGGGCAGTGCCATGGAGGGCATTTCCTTGCCACAATGGGGTATTTCCTCACCACACAGGGTATTTTCTTGCTGGTGGGGCATTTCCCTGCAGAGCTGGGTGTTTTCTTGCTGGCTGCTGTGCCTTGGGTGGCTCCTGGAGCTAGTAGAGCAGTGGGATGTGAGGCGGTGTTTTGGGGTGTGGAGCAGTGTTTTTGGGGTGCAGGGCAGCGTTTTTGGGCTGCGGGGCAGTGTTTTAGGGTGTGAGGCAGTGTTTAGTGGTATGAGGCAGTGTTTTGGGGTGTGGGGCAGTGTTTTTGGGGTGTGAAGTAGTGTTTAGCAGTATGGGGCAGTGTTTTTGGGGTGTGGGGCTGTGTTTTGTGTTGTGGGGCAGTGTTTAGTGCTGTGGGACAGTGTTTTGGGGTGTGGGGGAGCTGGGGCTCAGCTCAGGCTCTGTGTTCCCCCTCTCAGGGCTCCAAGCCGAAGCTGCTCGTCGCCTGCTCCGCTGTGCAGGAGGTGCGGAGGTGCACACGCCTCGAGATGCCCGATAACCTCCACACCTTCGTCCTCAAGGTGGGACCTGCTGAAAGGCTCTGCAGCCACCCCCGAGGCCTTTCCCTCCCTCTGGGGCACACGTGGCTCCCAAAAGCTCCCGGGCCAAATTTCAGTTCCTCTTCCCATCCGGGGAGGGGATGCACAGGGGGATGTGGGGTGTAGGGTGGGGGATGTGCTGTCCCTGCTGGGGTCCCGAGCATGGGTGGGTGGGTGGGGGATGCACATCTCTCTCTGAAGACCCCATGTCCCTCTCTGATGTCCCCCAGGTCACCAACGCCACCGACATCCTGTTTGAGGCAGGGGATGAGCAGCAGCTCAGCTGCTGGACGGCCGAGATCCACGAGTGTGTGCGCAGGGGGTGAGTGCCTGCTGGATGTCCCTGAGCCTGGGGACAGTGGCTCCGTGTCCCCGCTGCCAGCACTCAGCCTGGCTTCTCCCATCCCCAGCAGGTGTGACACGGGTGACCCTGAGCTCCTGACGTGCCGACACCCCGACCCTACAACCGCCAGCCCCACCAGCAGCACTGACCCCCTCAGCCAAGGTGAGCTGGGGACACCCAGGGGACCCTGGGGACAGAGTGCCCCACATCCTGCCGTGGCTGGGCTGATTGGCCTTCCCCAAATGGCACGAGGGGGATCAGAGAGGGGACGGGGGGCGATGGGCAGGGGTCCCATTTCCCAGGGACACTCATCCCTCTGCCTGGCAGGGGCGACGCCGGGGGGCCCGGGGGAGGCGGCGGGGCCGAAGATGGAGCAGTTCCTCTCCTCCTGCCCCTGGTTCCACGGGCCCATCTCCCGCGTGAAGGCGGCTCAGCTGGTGCAGCTGGGGGGGCTGGAGGGCCACGGCGTGTTCCTGGTGCGGCAGAGCGAGACGCGCCGCGGCGAGTACGTGCTCACCTTCAACTTCCAGGGCAGAGCGAAGGTACGGGCGGGACAGGGCCGGGACGGGGAGGGGAATCTCGCAGGAGCCTCTGGGACAGCCCCCCTGCTGCAGGACAGCCCCTGTCCCGCCACATCCCACCCCAGGGAGATGCTCTCCTGGTCCCAGCCCCGGTGCTTGCAGTGGGCTGGTGTCCTTCTCCCGGGGCGGGGCAAAATCCCGCGGGCTGGGGATGCGGCGTGGTCCCAAAAATTCCCCTATCCCCACCGTGTCCTCCGGGAGGGAGGGTGACAGGTCCCTGCTCCTCTCCGCAGCACCTGCGGCTGGCGCTGACGGAGCGGGGGCAGTGCCGTGTCCAGCACCTCCGCTTCTCCTCCATCGTGGAGATGCTGCACCACTTCCACCGCTACCCCATCCCGCTGGAGTGCGGCGCCGCCTGCGACGTCCGCCTCTCCAGCTACGTCGTAGTCCTGCCCCAGGCACAAGGTGTGCGGGAAGGGGGAGGGATGTTCCCCTGGGATGGAGCTGCCCGGGGTGGGTGTGGATTCCCCCGGCCTGGGAAGGGCTGGGCCCTTTGGCTGCTTGCGGAGTGGGGAAGAGGAAGACTCAGGGCAGTGGCAGAAAAGGTGACTCCCAAGCTCCCGATTTCCTCTTTTGAGAAAGGAGAAGCTGCTCCCAGCCAGCGGCTGCGGGGGGGTCATGGGATGATGCACCCCACACCCCCAGAGAGGGGGCAGCAGGAGCATCCCCCTGACCAGCATCTGCTCCCTCTGCCCGCAGCTCCCGGCTCCAGCACCACGGTCCCGCTCCCCCTGCCCTTTCCCGGCTGGAGCCCCGAGTTCAGCCTCGTCCCCGCCGGCTCCTCCTGCCCCCACAGCCCCGAGGAGCCCCCCGGGGGTCCCCCAGCAGAGCAGATCTTCCACCTGGTGCCACCACCAGCCGAGCTGGCGCAGAGCCTGCGCCCGGCCAGGGCCAGCACGGCCAGCACGGCCCGGCCCCGCGACTCGGACTATGAGGTGGAGGCTCCGGGCCGGGGCCACGCCCGTGCCATCGACAACCAGTACACACCGCTGTGACCAGCACCACGCCGGCACTGGGATGCACTTTCGGGTGGAGAAATCCTGGAGACCTTCTGGGGCATCCATCGAGAGAAAGAATGTACCTGTTTCTTCCTTCTGGTTAGGGATTATTATTGTATTTTCGCAAGGAAGGGGGTAATTTTTCACTCCTGTACGGGTGTGCTCCCTCTCGTTGGCCTGTTAAAGGGCCTCTTATTGTTATTTTTGTTGTTCTTATCGAAGCTTTCTCGTTACTGTTTACACAACGCCGCTCGTGCCTGTGCCAGGCCAGGTGTCCTGCCTGTCCCTGATGTGACAGTGCCCAGCAGAGGAACCAGGGGCTTGTGTTACACCCGTGGAATTGGAGAAAGTTAAAGAAAAAAAAAACAGGATAAAAAGAGAAAAAGGATTACAAATTCATTGCCAAGTTGCTGCTCCAAGCCTCGTCCTCCTGCCCTGGCTGCTGAACCCACCAGCAAAGCCTGAGCTGAGCTGAGCTCTCATGAAGGGTGATGAGCAGGGTCTGGGCTTTTTTTATTTTCAGCTAAGGCAAAAACTGGCTTTTTCTTGCTTTTCCTTTTTAACCCAGCACAGCTGTGGTCACTCCCTGCGCCAGCCAGAGGGATCCTCATCCTGCTCTCCCGGCTGATTGAGACTGAACACTAATTGCTCCATCCTTACCCATGGCAGCAGCTGAGAACTAACACTGAGACTGACACAAACCACTCCTGCTGGTGAGGGAGGGGTTTATCCCATTTTGTCCTGGTGATGGATGCGTTCTATCCTGGTGATGGAGGCTTTTTATCCCTGGGGTGAATGGGTTTTCATCCTGGTGATGTGGAGGTGTTTTTATCCTGGTGATGGAACTGTTTTATCCTGGTGATGGAGCAGTTTTATCCTGGTGATGGAACCGTTTCATCCCAGTGATTTTTAGGCACAAATCTAAAGTCAGTTTTCCCCCTGAAGAACACCCCTACTCTCACTTGCCTTTTTCCCCCCAAAACACCCTGTCACCAGGAGCTTGCTGACATTCAGAGCCCCACAACGACCTCTTGCAGGCAATGGGGGTCCCTGGGGACTCCTCCTCACCTGGAGGAAAAGCTTATCCAGATCCCTGGGTCTCAGCATCCCCTGATCCCCATCTGTCCCCAAACTCTGCTGCTGTTCCTGAGCCCTTGGGGCTGCTTCACCTGCCTGGGGCAGCTGTGAGAAAGGAAGCACTTCTGAGAAGCTGCCATTATTTTAGGAAAGAGGAAGGGCTGGAGCCGTTGCGCCACACAGGAGGGGATGTTCACAGCATTCAACTTCCAGATTTCCCAGCGCAGCCTTCCCTGGATTTCGGATGCAAAACTTGCCTTGAGATTGCCTTACAGAAAGATTTTTTAAAATTATTTCTATTTTCCTTGAAATTGCAATACAGGTGGGAGCCTTCAGGAGCATTAACATTTAGCAATTACTTTGAAAACCAGCAAACACAAAGCCTCGTTGGGCTGAGTTAGGGAATTCCACAAAAATCCAGCCTTTAGGACAGGCTTTGGTGTGAAGCAGGTTCTGGGTGAGCCCAAAGTCCAAGGAGACAAGGTCAGGACCTGAAGCCAAAATATTTGGGGCCAAACAGCCCAGAAAGCAGCCATGAAAGCAAATCTGGGTTTATAAATCAAAGTATGAGGCTGGGACAAACGGGAACCATTAACTGGAGAAATCCTTTATGTTTTCCTTTCGTGCCTCCCCATTGCTTGCTCTCGCTCTCTCCTGGGCTTTGTGCATTTAGAGCAGGCAAAGGCTTCTTTTCCCCCCTGCTTTCTCTACCCTCGTGCCTGAAACTGGAGCATTAAGAGCAAATTGCACTGGTCCTGCAGCACTGCCAGCCCCGGAGAGGCTGATGGAGAAACAAAGGCAGCCCTGTCCTCGCTGGGCTCCTCAGCTGTATCCGCATCCCATTCTCCTCCCTGGAGCAGCACAAAGGCTGCAGCCAGAGGCAGGAGCACATCCCCGGGGCTGGCTTGTGCCAGGCAAGGCAGCTCCCTCCGAGGCTCATAAATAACTCCCCGTGCTCTTGCATTTATAGGGAAGGGGAAGGGAAGGGGGGGACAGCACAGCACAAGTTGTCGTTTCCTTTCCTCACTTGCTGCCTGCTTCCCAAAGCCTTGGAAAACACAGGGATGTGCTAAATCTTGCTAAGATTCCTCTTTTTAGTCCCACTGAGCTCCAGGGACCTGCTTTCAAAGGGGTTTTCCCCCAAAAGGCGAGGTGGAATCACCCGAATCTCCCCTCCATCTGCAAAGAAAGGATGGGCTGGGAAAAGGCAGCGCTATTCACATCCCTTGCCAGATGAATCCAGAGAAATCCTTGCCAGATAAATCAGATGCTGCTGGGGTGGGTTGTTTTGGCACGCCAGGACTTTATTGTTCCAGTGCCAGAACTGAAACATGCGTGTGCATGTGGTATTTTTAACCTGCAGTTTAATTACAAGGGGGTTCTCCGCAGTTTAAATGGAAATTGCTGTGCTTGATTAGTAAAATACACGTTGGGTTCATTATCTCCCCGTCAGCCACTTCCCCCATGCAAACAAACTCCAGTGGGGAAGAACTCCTGTTCTCCCCACCAGTGTGAAAGTGCCTCTGATTATTTAATAGTTAATTCCATCCCCAAACTCACCCACAGGCAGCCGAGGGCTGTGCAGCCCTCCCAGCTCCATTTCAGATCCACTGCAGCAGGACCTCAGGGGACTTTTGGGCTATTTCCCAAGCTCCTGGGGGGGACTGAGTTTGAAATCCCATTTCTCCTAGAAAACATCTGGCTTGTGACACAGGTCAGAGCCTGACTCTGCTCCTGCCAGCACGTTACTCCAGTCCTAAGGTACTCACTCCTCTGGATTATAGCAGCAGGCAAAGAGCATTAAGCCATTCCAGGCTGTGGAATAGAAGCATTTTTGCAGGATTTTTATGTTCTTGTAACTTGAGAGTAGAGCCCAGGGCTGGGCAGGTTTAGTTCCCCAGCCCCTGTGGGATTTTTATTGGTGTTTATTTTATGTATGGAGTTTTGGGAGGGGGGGAAACCAAGGTGCAGCCTCCTCAGAAATAAAGTCAGGTGTGGCCACCAGTCTGTGCCTTGGCCCTGGAGATGGGCACGTGGAGCAGGAGTTTGGAAGCTAGGAGCCCCAGGAGCAGCTCTTGGTGCCCCATGGCCTCCCCCAGGAGAGGCTGGGGAGCCCCATCCCATCCAGCTACTCAGGACAGTTTTTAGCAATAAAGATTAAACCAGGCAGTGCCTTTGCTCTGCGACAGCAGGGAGCTGGCTTAGGGCACAATCCAAGGCTTGGGTCTGGCCAGAATTCCTCCTCTTCCTCTTGCTGTTTGCTGACAGCTGCTCCTGCTGGGTGCCTCTGTGTCCCCAAGGGTGTCAGGTTCTGAAGGAGCTCCTGACATGAAGCATTAGCTGATGTCTCCCTCCCTCCCTCCCACACCCCAGCCCTGTGGAGCAGCCCCAGCAGGTACCGAACACTGACACCACCATTCCTCACCCATCCCTTCGGATTGAAGCTATTTTGGGGTGAAACTTCCAGGAAAAGATCCAGGGAGAAGCCAAAGCTTCTCATTCCTCATCTGGACCACCAAACCCAGCATTCCAAACTTTAAGCTTTGATCCAAACAGCCCCAACGTTCCCTAGCAGCTCCCAGAGGCAGGGAGGCGACTGTGTATTCCCTAACTCAGCCTTTAGCAGGACGATTAAAGCCAATAATTTTGTTGGATTAATTTGAAAGTTCTACTTTTCACCTGCACAGAAAAGTTCTTCTTGTATAGTGAATTTTTTTTCTATATATTGTTTCTGTATGTACTGTACAAGTAACTTATTCTTGAATAATGCAATTTTACCGTAATATTAAAAAAAAATCTGCTCTTAATAAACTGTTTTTAGAACTTGTTTCTCACTTGTAGTCTTCAGTCTGATTCTCTCCAGGTGCCTGGATATTGTTGTAGTGGATACTGGATGCTGAAAGGCAGAAACTCTCCCTTGGACATGAAAATCCTCTGGTTTTTCCCCATGGGATGATGCCTGCACCACACAGGACACTCAGGACACAGCACTTGAAGGGATAACTTTGTCTCCCCATTTTTCATTTTGCCAGGGAATTCTCACCCTTCCTTTCCTTCTCCAGCAGCACCACTGACTTTTGGACTTTCATGACCTCAAGGGCCCATTCGGGACCTTTCCTGTCCGGAGCAGCCCAAGGCTGAGGGATCAGAAACACGAAAATCACCTGGACACAAAACCTTGTCAGAAAACTCTACTGAATTTGTGATTCCCAAACCTTTCCCTTATTCCTGCAATGCCCTTGCAGCAGCAGCACACAACAGGGCAAACCCTGGCTCCAGTCGGGATTGGAGCTGGAGCAGCTGGTACGGGAAGAGATTCAAAAAATCACCACACAAACACCAAGGAGGGTCAGTTTTTAAAACTTTTTTTATTTTTTAATTTTTTTTTTTAAGTTTTTATTTTATATTATCTACAAAGTAAAAGTTTTCTTAACTTAAAAGTTACATCACTGTCTCACGATAGTGATCATCTCATCAAACGTGATTTATAAATAATAACTCATCCGTTTGACGATTAGAATTTTTTTTTTTTTTTACTGAACCTGTTTCAAGTTTAGTTAGAAGTAAAAGGGATCTCCAAGTCTTGATTTTTAGTGATAATAGCAGCAAGAATCACTCTTGTTACTTCTTTTGCTAGCTGACGAGTTCATAACTTTGAAGGGTCATTAAAAAATAAATAACTTCCAGTTTTCAGCAAGCAGAGTTGGGGCACTTGCAGGACTCAGATACAGTGCATGGAATTATGGAATAGCCCACAAGTTCCTAAATGCCTCTACTCAGTCCGAATCTCTCCCACTGCAAGATGAACTGTTAGCATTCCTAGTGGATGTTACAAGAAATCAAAAAAATTTTTTTTTTAAACAAAATAAAATGAAATTCTAGTTTTCTGTGCTTCCAGTTGGCAGAAGCAGTAGAAGGAGGGTATTTGGCCTACAAAAGGTATCCAGCCTTTCAGTTATTCCAGATGAGCCTTACAACTGCTGTTGGTGGTGGGCTTGTACTGTAAAAAAAAAGTTCAAATGTAAATAATAAATTGGCAAGCCACACAACAGTTTGCTAGTAAAGTGGTCACAGGACAACTACTGAGCTCAACTTTCTTTTATTTTTTTTTTCTTTTATTTTTTTTCGAGAACAAAATAAAACCCTACACATCAAGATGTCCTTGGGAAGGGTTTTTTTTTTTTTTTCCTTTTTCCCTACCTAAGCCCTCAGAAAGCAGCTTTGTTCTGCTCACACATTCCCCAGGAAACATCATGTAAAACTACATCACTACAGAAGTTTAGAGACTGTTTTTGAACTTGAATAATCAAAGAAGCCAAAATAAGGTTACATTTAAAGCGGAAAGAAGTCACACAACTCCTACTTTTCCCCCAAAGTAAAGCTGCAGAATGTTACTCTGAATTAAAGTTTAGATTTCAGCTGTCACTTTACTTTAAGAGCAGCCTAGCAGCCCTACCCCCACACAACATCTCACTGCTGTCCTCAGGATTTAACCAAACCTCTGATCATTATTAACTACACACAGTCCATCCATCCCCCACGGCAAATCCACAGCAACACCTGGAAAACTCAGCCCCACAGTGCCAGTGTCTCACACTTATCCTTTTCTCTACTCCAGCTAGAGAAAAAGCAGGAATATTCCCTGAATCAGGAACATTTCACAGCTAAACCTACGCTCCTCTAGGCTGCCAAAGCGCAGCTGTGAAATACAAGGACATCTTATAAGGTCGGTTTTTTTTTTTTTTGGTTGTTTTTTTATTTTATCTTTTTTCCCCCAAAATCTGGTTTCTCCCAGTTCTCACTCCTCGACCTGGCTCAGTTAGGGTGCAGGTCTCCCGGGCACACACTCTCCTCACCTGAAGGGTGGGTCATATAGGGGAAATGTGTTGTTGTCGAGACTGGAATGGGCTGTAGTGCACTTTGAGCGAGGGCGGCTTGGGGACCACCGGGAGGCTGTGTCGTCATTAGCATCATTGGAGCATGGGCAGTTGGGTGAGAAGGAACCATTCCTGACTGTACATGAGCCTGAAACAAAGAGCTCTTTAGTATCATGGTCACAAGGAGGCAGCAACTCCTGGCCACATGACTGGCGAAAAGTTTGCTCCGGCTGCAAATCTGGAGCTTTACTCTTCATTCGTTTGTTTTTCTTTTTTTTTTTTTTTTTTTTTACTAGGTTAGGGGTTAAGGCAGAGGTTGTAACACAACAACAACAAAAAATTAATAAAAATAACAACAAAAAGGAAAAATAATAATTAAAAAAAGGGCTCAAGTCCTTACAGCCGGCTCTGAGTTGCGTTCTCAATTTTAGCCATTTTGCCAGCATTAAACAGGGGGGAAGTAAAAAAAAAAAATAACAATTCAGCAACAAATCTTCAAAACATTTCTGTTAGTCACCTACATCAAAGCACTTCCTAGAGGGTACAGATAGGAACTTCACAGGCACTGGGAGTCTGGCATCCCTTCCCCAGCTCTCTCCTTGCACAACCCCACGTTCTCTCCTGGCTCCCTGCCCTGGGAACCTCCCTGTCCTCCCCAGTGACCTGTGCCCACACAGTGCTCAGCCAAGTCCTCCTGACAGGAGTGATTTCATCCCTTCACACTCTCGGGGCAGCTTTGTTCTGCTTCCAGTTCAGCTCATCGCAGTTCTTGTGTAATCTGAGCAATCAGGGCTAAGTCTCAGTGGAAAAGGAGATTAATCCTTCCCCATGGCTGATCACCTCTGGCAAACAAGTTCAGGAACTTGAAGGGTTCTTTAGCTCAGAGCAGTTCATGTCTCTAGAAGTCAGCAATTTATTTTATTTAAAAACCTAGCAAACATTTTCTTAAAAGCACAAAGGAACTCAGAGCTCTCAGTGGATTTTTCCTGGGAG
Source organism: Cettia cetti (assembly GCA_013401135.1). Classification (NCBI taxonomy): domain Eukaryota; kingdom Metazoa; phylum Chordata; class Aves; order Passeriformes; family Sylviidae; genus Cettia; species Cettia cetti. The sequence continues at coordinate 38,183 of VZUI01050273.1, forward strand.
GAAAAAAAAAGCCCCAAAACCCCATCATTTGTACCTAAGGTTTGCTTTGTCCTTCTACCATATCCCAGAACTGCAGCCTCACAGGTCTCCCATGCCAGTAAAGACAGATAGCAGGTAGTGGCTAGAATTTTATTTCTTAAAGACAAAAAGGGTTACTTGACTCATCACAGACATTCCCCAAACTCTTTGATCAGACTTGCACATGTTAGTAGCACCCCAGAAGCCTTTAAAGGCAGGAACTGCAATTCAAATCTCACTCTTGCTCTAAAAAAGATTTAGGAGATCAGGTTGTGGAACAGAAATATCTCCCAGGACTGGCTCCACGTTGACTTTGACAAAACATGCTATTGTAGAAGCCATCATTATAAAGCAGCTATTCATAGGGCAGCTGGAGTCAATACACACAGTGGATAAAATTTTTCTGCTGTGGCTCAAACATTTTGCAAATTGGCAGCTGACAGCACTCTGTAATGAATTTTAAAGTACTGGTTCTCAAGTGAGATATCTACCAGCTCAGGATTCATCTGATAACCTGAAGGGAAATTGGACTGATCCCCTGTGTTGGCCTAACTGAAATTCTTACTACGTGGTATTTCAGAATTGTGTTCAGAAGCTGGGAATGAGGCTGCTAAAAACCTATTAAATCCAGTGATTAGTTTCCCCACGATGGAATAATCACATGCACTTAAAATTTCTGGCAGAACTGTAGTTATGCCTTCACTAGAGAGTTTTGAGGGAACTACTTCATTGGGAAAGTCAATTAGTTTGGTGTAAATATCACAAATCGCAGCTTTCGTTCTAAAAAAAAATTGCAGAAAAGACTGCACAAGTTAAAATCAAGGGCAAGGCAGGCTTTGTCTGTGATTGCTAAAAATCCTGCCTGAGCAGTCAGTTCTGACTTCAAGTTGCATCTGATTTAATTTGGTTTGCTTGGCACACAGAAAGGAAGGCAATGGTCACATCCTGCCTCCCTGGCCTGGCCAGGGCACAATTCAAGCACAGCTTTACCCTTTCATGGCCTTCAAGAAAATGTTTCATGTTTCAAATCACAGCACTGGCCATGCCACTAAGCCAAGACCCCTCTGAGAAGCTCTAAACACAACCCAGGAATTCAAAGCAGTGCCTTCACACCAGAGCAGAGCAGGAGTCTTGTTTCTGGCAGAAACCAGAGAAGGGGAGGACGTGCCAAGATGCCACAGCAATTATCAGCTTTGGCCATCCTCTCCTTATCCTCCCCCCTAAAAAAAGCAGAGAAATCAAAAGCCTGAGAGAATCAAAAAGCTAAAAACTCAACATCAGTAAAACGATTCCTAAAGAACTACTGATTTATTGGCTTAACTGACTGACCCAGGGACCAAAGCAAAGATTTTATCAGAATTCTGCAAGGGACTGGACACCTGTCAGATTAACATCCCTAATCACAGTTAGTCACCTTATCCCAAACTACTATTAACCTGTATGAGAAGGCAGAAGCCAGACACCAAGTTCTAGGTTTGAAAAAGAAATTGTGCAGGCAAATTACTGATTGAACTGCCCATTCCTTGATGAAGGACACTAAATCCAGGAGATTTAGTAAACATCAGAAAATCTCTGTCACACTGCTTTACATGGAGCTCTTGATTAATCTATCATGTGCTTCCCTCCCCCAAATCCTTTTTCTCAGGGAGCTGACCACAAGGGAGCAGTTAAGAGAAGTGGCTTTCTGATTCTGAAGCAAAGACTGTTGTTTTTAGGTTGCCCAACAATCTTTGGGGATCTTCAGCACAAGCAGTTCATTTAGAACCACACACACACCACACACTCACCACACACACAGAGGCTTCTTTCTGCAAGGATTGTCCTGCAGTCACCTTAACTCTCTCCTCTCTCCCTGCACTGCCTTGCTACTCCCTGGAAAACCTCTCATGTCCTTTTCTGGATGTATTTGTATAAAATTTGTCTAGGATGCAGAGCCTGAAACTGCCACCAAAAGCAGCAATTCAGCCTTTCTGCACTCAGCTCCCACCTCCAACCTTTCTGTATGCCAGCTCTTCCTGGGATCAGGCACCTGACTGAGCAGGGAACCCATTTGACCAAGAAATAGCCTAAAAAGGGGGTAGGGGAGGCACATTTCAGCTGAATGGTGTCCCCAGCCTGGTCTGCTCCACGGCCAAGCAGTTCTGTGAGCAGAGTGGTGGGGCAGGGACAAGGATGGGAGCCAGGAACTGGGAAGAGAGCTCAATTTATTTCAGTAGCAGTGCCAGCTTAAGATGTCTTCATTAAACTACAGTTGCAGATGCACTAGGTGCTGGAAGCTGAGGTCCAAATACACCTTGTCAAATTCTAAATAAAGGCAATGTACAGACAGAAACCTAAATAACAACAACAGGTAAGTCTGTGCTGAGAGGTGACAGATTGGCAATCACTTCAGCAGGCCCGACTGTCCTAACTTTTGTGGCATTAAGACATTTAGTCTTGAAGGTTGTTAAACTGTGTTTACCTGGGGGACATGGGCCATGTGTGGCGGATTGGTATATGCAGGTTGAACATGGGAGGGATGAATGGTGAAGACTGTTTGTTGTGCTGTAGGAAAATTGTTTTGTGGAGACTGCGTGTTGGAGCCTGGCGTCATGGAAGGAGGGGTTGGAGCTAGACCTGCGTGGTAAATCGCCGACTGCTGCTGGGGGTTGGCCAGGTGCAGGGCCTGGGCAGCCTGGTGCTGGTGGTGCTGCAAGAAAACACAGAGATCCTTCAGGTTAGGGCTGAGGAATTACATTGATCCTGTTAAGGAGAAAGTGCTCTCAGTTGTGAATCCAGCAATGGTGAATCTAAGGATCGCCTGTGCCCGTGGGGAGACTCTTTGGAAGCCCACCAGGTTCAGCTTCTGCTGGCAAACAGAGCCCAGGCTGCCAGGTAAAACCATGGAGAACCTGGAGCTGGGAGTGCCTCACAGCTGCAGCCAGAGTTATTCCCAGGAGGGAATTAAGGAATGCAGCACAATTCCAAGGAGCACTTTGTTTTCAGCTGCTTTGACGAAATCCAATCAAACCCTTCTCAGCATTTATCTGCTATTTCCACTTCACCCAAATGACAGCACTGACACAATTATGATCCTTCCTTGACTGAAACATCCCCCATCCCCTGTGAACAAGGAGAAATGAGCAGTTGGACTCTGCTCCACGCTACCCTTTTCCCCCTCAGAGAAATCAATACATCAAGCACTATCCAGCTGCAATCCCTCCAACACAATCTGCAGGCCCTGGGTTGTGTTACCTGCACGGGGCTTGGAGCAGGGTGGCTTCCAGCATGTTGGCTTTGCTGCTGGCCAGTTGGGGTGGCAGAAGGCTGAGGATGCGGAGGATGCGGATGCAGGGTAGCATTAGGGTGGGCATACTGCTGAGCAAGTGAGCCAGTGGAAACTAGGATGAAAAAGAGGAATATTTAACACCAGGTACAGGACGTGCACCTCTAGCAAAAGTCACCATCTGCACTTGAAGATTTCACTACAACTCAGTCTGTAAATATATTCCCTCCCCCTTCTAAAAATAAATATATATATTTATCTTGCAAATAGCTGATGATCTTACCTTGCTTTTGTGTAGTTTGGTTTGGCAGGAAAGTCTATAAACAACCATAATTAGACAGTTCATCTTCCCTAACTTGACAATGTAACAGATACTATATAGAGAAAAGCAGTATTTCATCTTTTTTTTTTGTCAAACAGACCAGTTTCAAAGATCAAATTTATAATTTTCATACAATTTAGGATTTCCTGAGATATACTTTTCAAAGGTGTTACGAGCCATTTTTATTTCCACCATCCAAAAAAATTTCTCTGGCCTTATACCTGGCTAACCTCACCATGCTACTCTTCTGGAAATTGCTCACAGAACAGTCAGAGGGAAGCACAAACTCTGCCCGTGTGCTCCAGAGTAAATAAACACATCACAGCTGAGAAAACTGAGGCTGCTCGAGCATCAAATTTTTGCTGAAGCCACTTTCTTGTGCTAAAATAACCCATTTTCCCTCTGCCCTCGAGGCCAATCTGTTCTGGATCACCACCATCCTCTGTGAGTTCCCCAGCACTGCCATGGAATTCTTCATTCCTTGAAACAGCAGCAAATAAGGTACAAAATTCCCAAAAAGGAAGAAACTCAGTAACAGAAAACTTTCACCCCAGTGAAGCCACATCTGTTGCTACAGCCGTGCCAATCTCCAACAACAAACACCAAGTTCATTCTTGGATCCTGCTCTGTCCTGCTTCAAATGGGCCACACTAAATCCTATTTTTTTGGAACTTTTGAGGGAATCTAAGCAAGTATGAAAAGTCATAATGACAACAAGTCTTCCTTTCAACACAAAGCATGCAATGGGAAAGCAGGACCCCAAAAATGAGGATGTTTCCCCTATTTCTTTTAGGTCTTGTGCAACAACCAGGCCGTGTCTGCAGCTACTTCTGTGTGTGACAACACGTGTTAATCCCTCTGATGTCACAGCCTGAAAGACCAAGCAGAGTTTTGCTGACAAAATGCTAAAAAAGCAAACAGCCAAAGAAAACTATCAACCTGCTCCTCAATTATTTCCTTCAACTGTTCCTTATTTGTTTTGGTGCCTTTTGGTTGTTCTGAAGTTGATTACTGATGAGTACCTACCAGGTTATATATATATATATATTTTTTTTTTTTAATGGGGTTGGTATTATATGAGAACTTGATAGCCACTGCAGTTTTCCTCCAGTCTGGTTTGCTTTAAACCTTACAAATCCAAGTTCTAACACATTCCAAGTCACCACAACACAGAAAGCCAGGATATTTTGCCTAATTGAGGTTTTTCTCCCCTGTGCAGATTCCTCCTTCAGAAAATAACTGTCTGCCACATTTAACTTAATCCCTGGCAAGCTCTATTAAATCTTCACTGAGCAAACAGCCTTGCAGTGATGAGCAGTTTCGGGCTATTAATGCAGATGAACTAAATTCCTGTAGCCTGGAGTTGATCCTAATGTTCTTATCCACGTGTTTAAACACAGTTGTACACTCTGAGACTTCCTCACTGAGAAGGGTTTCAAAAAAACCTCAATATTTTCTAAGCACACTGTCAAAAACAGCAGGATCTTCTGCCACAGCATTTTGTTATGCTTTAAATCCAAGTATTTTTGATTTTTCTGGGTATCACTACTAAAATGTATTTTGCAGCAGCATCCCTGCCGTGCTCCTACTTGTCTTTCAGACATCTCTCCTCTGGCAACACCAAAATTATCAATGGCAACACTAATCATTTTTACAGTACCAAGTTTATGGCTTCCTACAGGAAGAAAACTTCTCAACATCACTATTATATACACTCTGAAGAAGGCCAGAAATTATTATCTTTGTCAAAGTAATAGAGATAAATGGCAGGAGGGATTACTTGCTTGCCAAAGGGCACGTTAGACCAGCAATCCTCCAAGTGCCTCAGCCACAGAGCTGGCAAGCCTGACTGCAAATTAACTCCAACTCCATTCATGAGGCTTTAAAAGGTATATGAAATTTAATTCCAAGTTGTAAGATACTCAAGGTTTCCCATATCACTTGTTAAGAGCCCCCAAAATAATGTGGGACTACCTTAAACCATTTGTGCAACTCATCTTTTGGTTCTTTATGGCCAAGAGAATAATAAACTCAGTTGTTCTGAAGCTGATATTTCTGCAATAAAACTTCACAACAAGGAATTTCTCTCTTAAGGCACTGGTTAAACCAAGGAATTGCACCCTAAAGAATAGACATAAACCAGGGGGAGGATCAGGTTTTTGTCATAGTGGCAGCTCTTCCAAAACCACCTAATATTTTATCCATAGCTTTGGATTTGAAGCATTGGACTTTTTTATGCTATAGAATGTTTATTTCTCTAGTTTCTCCTCCCCTTAATTTTGTCTTTAGCAGATGACCCTAATGACCAAATCTGTAGAGCTTAAAACTACTTCAGATGCTGCTGCAAATTATGTTTTAATAGTAATGTTAAAAGTGCCTTTCAAAAAACATGATCTGGGCACTTCTCTAAATCATGGCCAGTCCCTGCACACAAACCAAACTCAGCAGGTCTGAAATGCCAGCTCAAAACCAGAGCTCAGACTCCAACTCCAGCAGTGTAAATGGTTTTTCATGTTTAGTTAGTGCAAGTAATTCCTGCCAAGCCAACGAAATCTCTGAGACCAGCAGGGCTGTCAAAGGAGTCTTGTAAAAGTCATGAAAAATTTACCTGCTCAGCCAGAACTAAAAGACTTTCCCTGGGATTTTTTAAAGGCATTTTTGCCTGGTCATCAAAACAGCTCACTACACAAATTAACAGCAAATAAGACAAGACAGGAGGAGGAAAAAGAAAAGAAGACCCATTATCCAACATTTTTCCCCAATTGTCAGTATTTTGGAGATTTTCCAAATGGCCACCTATTATCTGAGAATGTGCCAGGAAAGCTCTAGGAAAGGACACACTTTGTTGCAAGTCATCTCAGCTCATTCCAGCACAAATCCACTGGATTTCTCACCTTTTATGCCCTAAATTCCTCTGTCTGGGCTGACCTGCTTCACTTCTGCATCTTTCTAATGAAACTGGTTCTAATGTGAGATATTTCACTGCACTGACCTGGCAGGGACACGTGGGAGGGAAGCGATTCAGTCACAGAATGGGGGGAAAAAAAAATCACAGGGATTGAATTATTGAATTCAACTCTAAGAACTACACCCCATTTCTGAGAGCAAACAAGAAGTAGTCAGCCACAGAACCCACAGAAGGAGCTGAAATCAAAAGAGGTCAGAGCAGCAGAAATCAAGCAGAACTCCCAGCTACAAGGGAATATGTGAAACCACATTGTGTCATTTTGTAATTTTGTCTTTTCCCCGGAATTTCAATGGTGCCAATGGTGGTCAGCGTTGGTCATGGTCCAAAGATGCATTGAAGAGCCTATTTTCAAGAACTGACCAGTGAACAAACTTCAAAACTATTGCCAGAGCCAGTAAGATGGTGAGGATAACTACATTTAAAAGACCTGAATGGTAGGAAGCAAAGAAATAGCAAATGTTTCTTTCATCATACAAACATTTCAAGAAGTCATTTTACACAGGTAGAGTGGACTTCACTTCAAAGATAAAGAAAGGAACGAGGTTATTGAAGTGATTTCAGTGCACCAAACCAAGAGGCATGAACACAGCACAGGTCAGCATCCTACAGCCCCTGCTCAGGGAGAACCAATGTGGCACAAGAAACACAGGAAATCTGCTCCAGAGGAGATTTTTGGAGAACAAGTGGTTTTTCTCACATCCCTCTTGCATGAGCTAATGCAAAAAAAAAAAAACAAAAACAAAAACAAAAAGAACCAAAAACCAAAACCAGGAAAGTGTCTGGCATGGGCTGCATGGACTTACAGACAGACACAGCAACAAGTGCCACAGCAGGACAGAGCAAGAACAGAAACACCCTGAAACTGCAACCCCTCCTTTCCCATGTCCTGGGTGAGAGTTCATCCTGCAAGCACACCCCTCAAACCTCAGCTTCCTCACAGCAGCTGCTGAACAGCAGCAGACAGGGCAGCATTTTGCAGTTCTCTGCCTTTCCTGGTGAGTTTGGATGAGCTGGATCAGGCTGTTGTGTCCAGAGAGCACCAGCCCCTCTCCCAGTGCCTCCAGTGAGGCACAGCCCCACCTGAGCCAGGGAATGGAACTGAGAAAATTCATCAGCCAAGGAGCCCTCATCTCATCCCTGTCACACATTTATGACCACAAATTGTTCCCAGCATTCCCTCAGTGGCAGCTCTACAGAAAACTTCCCCCACCTCGGCTGCAATTCCAGTCATTTCCTCCCAGGGAATGGGGAGGAAACCTCAAAACCTGACCCACAGCTTTTTACAGGGATGAGGCCCAAGTTACTTCTCCTTTTAGGAAGCCAGTAACTTGTCAGGTGTAAAAATCCTGTTTGGCTCATGAAAGGGAGCAAGGCAGCACCCACAGGTTTAAGGAGAAGCTACAGAATCACAGAGTGGGTTTGGGTGGGAAGGGACCTTCCAGATCATCTTGTTCCATCCCCTGCCATGGGCAGGGGCACCTTCCACCATCCCAGCTTGCTCCAAGCCCCATCCAGCCTGGCCTTGGACACTTCCAGGGATGGGGCAGCCACAGCTTCTCTGGGCACCCTGTGCCAGGCCTCACAACCCTCACAGGGAAGGATTTCTTAGAGCCCACTTCTGGCTGCAGATGGAAAGACTGAGGAGTGAAGTCAGAGATTATTCCATATTCAAAATAAATATTTGAAGAATTGACAACTCAGCTTCCTGCGATCATAAAAATGTGTTCCAAAGCTCCATTCCCTGCTCACTGAGAGGAACCTTCCTGCGTTTTCCACATCCTGGTTTGGTGCAAGGAAACTTGTTCCCTCAACAAGTCCCATTCCTTTAACATGTGCTTCTTTAGAAAGTGCTTTTCTGTACAATCAAAATTAGTACAAAAAACCCAACTCACTGGCAAAGTAGAAAGAAGGGCCTGTCTCCTTGCTGTATGGTATTTTGGGACATGCTGAATTTGGGAAATAGAAAGGTAAATTAGCCTCTTGCCACGTGCATACTTCCCATCTTCTGGAAAGGTCAGTGTCAGTTTTAATTTTTTTTTTTAGTTTTTTTTTGAAGACTCTAGAACCATGCAGATATTTTTATTTACTTAGCTGCTATTAGAGCTAGATATTTTGTTTTACAAATGAGTGGAGATGAAACACAAGTAAGCCTTCTTAACTGTGACACTGAGGTCTGCAGCTCTTCTTAATTAACAGAAACAGAAACTTTATGTCAATTCATGGTCTATTACTGTCCACTGTAACAAGAAGGTTAAAATGCAATTACACTAGAGCAGAAACTGGCCCTTGCTTTTTCAGCTATAGCACTGCCATTCTGAACAGTTCCAAGACAACTTTGGTGACTGGTTCACTCTTAGTCCCTGGAGAATCCTCTGTAGTTTATATTATATCCACCATTGTACTATCAGGGGAATAGAGTTTACTCTACTGCTGAGACAGAAACCAGATAAAGTTAGAGACAACACCAGACCAGTAAAACATATGCAGAAAGGGAAAGGGAAAGGGAGAACGGGGGACAGCAATGAGAGCACAAAAAACAGGAAATGCATCTGTGTAAAACCAAGGTCTGATTTTACACGAGTTCTTAAACACAAAAGTTATGTTTTTCAGAGGACTCCAATTATCTGGAAACAATTCAGCCACATGGAAAACTGACACAAGTCCACTGTCACAGGAATGGACAGATCCACCCTCTACTCGGTAACCAAATTTTCTACCAGCAGCAGAAGCCTGGCCTGGGCTTTGTGTGACACAGGAGCCAAACTGGGACTGTGGCCAGCAAACTCCAGCAGCCCAAGGACAGGGACTGGGAGGACACCCCGAGCCAGCAGCTGCCAGACAGACACAGAACCTTCTGAACCCAAGGTGCAGCTGAGCAGGGCAAGGACGACACCTCCAGGTGGGCTGTGTGGCAGGTAAAGGTGTCACATTTCAAACTCTCCTGGGCAGGGACGGCTCCGCAGCTGAGGTGTCACAGACGTTGTTATCGTCTGGCTGGGAAGAAAGTTGTTTGGACATTGTCCTTCCCCATTTTCAGGGGAAAACCCCAGAGATCTGAACACTCCTCTGTCCTGTCTTTAGCTGGGCTCACTGGGACCACGCAGCTCTGCTTCTCTCTCTTGGCAACAGAGGGGTTGTGACACTGTGAACTGGCAAGGAAATCCCAGAAGTGCAGGAATATCCCATTAAACAGCATTAGACAAAAGTACTTTTCTTTTAACTGGAAGAGTGCTTTATCACCAAGTGTAGTTCACCGTACGTATTTTGGATTCAGCTATCTCTTCACAAGACAGGGAGACAAACAACCCCAAACTTTTGGCAGTGAGGGTGGTTCCCTTAAATCGAGAGGAATTTCTCTTGGCTGCCAGGCTGTTACTATTTGCCATGGACTTTCAACTCGTCCCAAACCATTAGTGAAGGTGGAGTTTCAGATCTTACCAGAAAACATTTCACACCTTAGGAATACTTGATAAGCAGTTTCCCCCCAACCCCCAGGTCTCAGCACAGTAGTTCTTGCAGACATTCTTCTCTCTACCACATATGCAGGAGAAAAACTGAGTGAATTTTGCAGGAGTAACTCAAAGCAAGCACCAGTACCTTGAAGGGTAAAAGGGCAGCCTGGCCCACTGAATCCTGGTATCAGTGCTAAAAATAAGTAATAATATATATACTTAAAAATCAGAGAGCAACTTTAAAGAGCCAAAAGGGAAATTGTTTGAGCAAAATCAAAAGCAGCAGCGGAGGTTGTTTCTCAGGAAGTTGTTATTCTGTACTTTCAAATTATTTTTTAAGAGAGGACCAGAATCAAAGTGCACAGGTATATTTAGTTCAAATGTGGGTAAACTTAAGATTCCCAAAAGACAGAGCATAAGTTATGGATATTTTCTTAAGTCACTCAGATTCTTAAGTCAGTCAGACGTGAACAATTCCAACATGATGTTCTTTAGCTCCATGAGCAGCTCAGATTGGTCACCTCTGGCATTCCTGCCTTTTCCCACACATGGATAAATGGAAGCTGAAGTGGACACGTTACAGCTGGACACACTTTGAGGAAGCACAGTCCATCTGGGCCAGGTCTTCAGGCACTCAGCACATGGAAGACTTGCAAAAATGTGAATTGAGAGGGTGCTGCAGAACATCAGGAGTCATTCCATGTGTCACTGTCACCTTGGAAGGTGAAGGGGGTACATTGGAGACAGTTCATGTTCACTAAACACGTCTGCACAGGGGCAAGAACACACCCTTAAAAAAGGTCTATGACATGGAGTTCATGATCCTCTTGGGTTGAATGGTTTCAGTAACAAAAATCTCAAGCACTCCATCATTTACTGGAAGGTGGGAGAATATTTAGAAGAGTCACCAAGTAGCTAGTTGAAAGAACACAGGAGGACAGGCCATTTCTGTTAAATTAGGTGCTCTTGGGAAAGTAATATTTAATTACATGGCAGGAAATACCAAAGAACTCTCAAGTTTGACCCAACTTAGTTGTTTGCACTGGCAGGCAGTCACATATCTACAACAGACAAGCTGCAAAACCAACACAAAATGAGATCTAACAGTTGTAAGTTAGAATATCAGTGAAAAAGCTATACAGACATCTGATCAAAGCCAAGCAAGGCAACGGGCTTGTACTTCAACGCTGCAGAACCCACTGATTACAGAAGATAAGGATGGTGCACAATGGGAAATTGCTAGGAAGTCACATGCAACCATTCTGAATCAAATCTCAGATTATCTCATGTTTAGTTTTATTTTAATTAGAATTTGAGAGGAGGGTTTTCACCAATAAAGGTCTGGAAGCCTTTGATCATTCACTTTATCGGAATTCTATTTAATCTAATGAAAAAGCAAACAGAAGATCTGTTTACATGGACACCTCAAGCACAAGAGTTGAAAAGATCAAAGTAACACAATTAGCAAGGACCTGTGAGAGAAAGATTAATCTCTACAAGTAACTTCCATTTCAGCTTCAGCACAAATGAGCTCAAATGTTCTTCCTCCAAGCGTCAAAGTAAGTTATTTTTGTTTCTTAACTCTGTTACCACACCACTGCAGAGATCTGACAGGATGTTTTCAGATGGGTAAGACACCTCTTAAAATCAGAATTAATTCCCCACTAAACTCCAGATTCTCTGTAAGTTTTCATGACATGTCATGGACTTCCATTAAGTAGCAGTGTAAAACTAAGCACCCAAAAACATACAAAGATGTCTAAAGGTACAGAAAATCTTTTATTAGAATCTAAGTCAATAATATACGTGACCCAATAAAACTTTTCCTCAGATGCTATAACAAGTATTGAAATGCCATGTTTTCAAGAGACCATCTGCTGTTTTGACATTTTATGACAATTTCCAAGCCTTAAACAACCTTGACTCTACCTCTTTCAATAGCATGTTTTGCAGTGAGCTCTTTTTCCTCCAAATTGGGCCTTGATTTATCATACATTTATAATGCTTTAGAAAGTTCTTGCACATTTTACTTCTGTCACAAGGTAACCCACATTTTCAGCACTTCACTGTAAGTGAAAAATGCCCATCTGATAATGCTAGAGACTAATTGTCCAAGTGAGAGCAATACATGAGCTGTTCCATTTACTTATTCTTGACTTACCAAATGAGAAAGGTAAGCAACACATGGTTTATTTTGCTTAAACAGCAGTGTTCATACTGTTAATAATGCCAGTAGTATCATAAAGACAGCATTTCACTAGTTGCCAGAACTAAAGTCAAGTTTGAAACTGAGGTCATAACCTTGCAATAAAACAAGTACTAATTATAATCAAGGAACAAACAAGGGATGATGTATCAAGAGCATCAAGAGAACTTGAACAAACTTCTTTCAGCAGATATTCTTTAGCAGCTCCCAGGTTGAAATCTCATCTTGGTCACTGGCATCCTACCGAAATCAGCACACTTGAGTTTTCATTTGAACCAGCTGGCTCAGTTTTCAATGCTCTGCTCATCATCATCATCATCTTATGAAATAATAAACCACATCTACTGAACGATACCCACGCTTGAAGGCTGAGATTAAATACATCCCCTGCACAAGGTAAGGACTTAAAAAGTTACATATAACACAAAACGTTTCCTACCATACATAGCATGTGTCTGTTCATGCGCACCGTACTGTGTTGCAGAGGAAGATACTAAACCCGGCTGTGCGTGTGCTGGTGGGGCCATCATCCTAGCGTTGCCCTGTATTACAGGGCTATAAACATGAGGATGCTGCAGGCAGAACAAAGGGAAAAAAACACACAGTTAATTGGGGAATTACTCCAAAGGAACTTTTGTCATCTAAACAGACGTGACTGAAGCAGAGGCAGCTCGGCCTTGCTCAAACGCAGAGCGAGATGAGGATTTCACATTCTTGCGATTGTCACAGTTGTTCCCAAAATTTAAGGGCTAGAAACTGACAGGAAACATTGGCATACCCAATTTCTGCCACTCTAATAATGCACTAAGTTTATACTTTTATCCAATTACACATGTAGATTTAACAGCCTTTGAAGTAGGAGCAGTCCACCAAGTAAGTTATTTTTAGAACACTTAACCAGGAGATGTGCTGGCCACGACCTAAAGAAATCCTTCAAAGAGCTAAAAAACCATATCAATAATAAATGCCAACTTCTAAACTGACCTTAAAATTCGTTAGGACATTAAAATTCATTAGGACCTTAAAATTTGTTATAGGCTTTGAAGCACATTCCAAGATCACCACGTGTGCTCCAGAACACAGAAACTCTTCAGGGTGATTTAGGACTGGACACAAGGGGGTTATTTAGCTCTGAGCCACTTCATTATTTGTGCTTGGATTGACCAGGAGCATGGAAAGGACTCTTACCTGAGATTGGTAGTGTGGCACATGCTGCACAAGAGGCTGATTAGGAAACTGTTGGGGGCTATATGCAACATATTGTGTAGAGTAAGCAGGTGGAGTAGCTACAATTGGAGGGCCTGCTGCTGAGGCAGGATGCATCATGGTGCTCTGGTGGTGTTGGTCTTGCCGCTGCTGGGGCATATTTGGTACTGGAAAACAAAGATTGTCTCATGTTAGAAACACAGAGAAAAAAAATCTGGAGCTTCCTAAAAGGTTCTACATTATAGTAATGTTATTGGGATCACGTGGAATATCCTCACCCCACACCTTTAACCCTGGGTTAGAGCTCTGTCAAAAAGGAACAGTGTGAAGAAGAGTTTCTCCAGGCAACACATGATTTTCATCACTGCCTTTGGCCTGGATGTACACAGCCACAAACCCAGCCCTGCCTTTTTTGTGAAGGAAGAAAGGTGGAGAGAGAGAAAGACTGACAAGAATCAGACGTAGAAGAGAAAGGTTATATCAGGATACCTACATTAACCAATTAATCCTGTCCCCTTTGAAAGACTTTTTCACCCCCTATGGGAACGACTCGGCCACTGTTCCATCAGCTGGAAATCTGAGTCTTTATGTTATAATAATTCATGCTTATGGCTGAGGAAAGCACAATAAAGGTCTCCATGCAGCCACAACCTGAGGTATTCACATCTTTTGAGCTCTGTGCTACCCCTCAGGGCAGCAGAATGCAAATTTTAGGTCACAGACAACACTGAGGGAGACAAAACCTATAAGGAGTAGGAATAATTAAGAAGTAAGAATGATGAAAAGAGCAGAGCAGCGTGGGGTCACCTGGGAATGTGATCACCCAACTCACTTGGAACAAACCAATTCAGCCTACAAAGCATGGGCATGGGAGCTCCAGGAGGGCTCCAGGAGAGCCCCAGCTTCCTGCAGTCAGGCTGCAACTATTAACTGAGCTACAACAAGCACCTCTAAACTCCACTGCAGGAGCAATGCCCCAAATCCCTTAGGGAGAGGAGAGAGAAATGTTGAAAACATCAGTAAATTCACTCAATGATTTTATTTACACTGCAAATCAACGACAGAAAGAAGTAAATACAGAAGGCAATCTGAACAGTGTAAAGGCACAGAGCTGTAACCCAGGCAGCTCCCTCAGGGCTGTGCTGCACACAGATGGATATGCAGAAAATACTGGAACTTAAAAAGGAATTCAGAATTGGAGCTGCCTCACCCAGTGAGCGAGCACACAGCAATGTATTTCTGATTAAAACACTGCTACCAACCAGAAGATTGCAGGGGTGAGAGCATAGTGAAGTTACTGTGCTTTAACACAGAAATACATTGCAGGGTTTTGTCTCCCCTAGGTTGATAAAAAGCTGCTTGTTTATTTCTAAACAGCAGGAAACAATTTCCTCCTGCAGTGACTGGAGCTGCAGTGCTGGTCCTGTCCTGCAGCACTGGCTGCCACTGCAGAAGCATTCACTGGGCACAGGCACAGCAGTCCCTGGAACAGGAGCACAGGAACAAGAGCAGCACTTTCTGCTCCCTCACTGCCCTGCCCAGCACAGGGAGCATCTCACCACCCATCGTGACTCCACAGCCACGGGTGTCACTTAAACACGTGGCACTGTCATTGTTAGTCCAGCTGTTCAGTCACTGGGGCAGCAGGAATGAAAAAGAACAAACTGGAACCAGCTCTATCCAGAAGAGCAGCAGAGCAAACTCTTCTTGAAGAAATAGTGACTCTGCATGTTGTTAAAAACCCCCTCAATTAAAGCACCAAGTGGGGCACTGCTGCAAACCAGTACAGAAAACCAGCAGAGAAGTTCCCTTTAAACAAATCTGTAATATTTATGAAATATAGGAGATGATCAGCTCATCCTAATGCTCCAAATAACAGAGATATTTTCCTGTTTGTCAAACTAGATTCCAAACCAAGCAATCCCCCCTCTACTCAAACCTTGGCATGTTTTGCCTGAATTAGTTTATCTAAAAATCCATTAGTATTTTCACTTACTTCCCTTTATTAAAAATAGCATTTAAAATATCGATTGAAACCAAATTACCACGGATTAGCAAACACACAAACATTTGTCATTTAGCCATGCTGCATGCAGACTGAGAACCAAACAGGCAGTATTATTCTCACCTTTACCTGCTCTATATGTCTTGGCTTGGTTCACTGGCATGGGCGTCATGGGAATAGGATACAAAGGCTGAAAGAGAAGAAGGTGAAGGTGTGATATTCCTTTAAAACCTCACTGTGTGCTGGGGTGGGGGGCCCCACTCAGCTTTGATGTGTTTCCCTCTGTTCTGTTATATGGTTTAGTGAACTCTGCCTAACCTATGAGATTTCTTGGATCAGTGTCTTTGAGTCTGCACGGACACACAACTCAGAGCAGATGGTTGGCAACAAGCAGCCCAAAAATGCTACTGCTGCTACTGCAGGCACTGTGCTCAACCTGACACCTCACAGCAGCCTTTTGGTGTAAAGCTGAATCAGGGCAGGGTCAGGCTGGGTATCAGGGGAAGGTTCTTCCCCCACAGGGTGCTGGGGCACTGCCCAGGCTCCCCAGGGAATGGTCAAGGCTGCCAGAGCTGCAGGAGTGCTTGGACAATGGTGGGATTTTGTTGGGGAGTCTGTGCAGGGATGGGGGTTAGGCTGAAAATCCTCGTGGGTCCCTTCCAGTTCAGGATATTCCATGATTCTATGATAATGGGGCTAGATTTGAAATCCCAGTGATGCCTACAACAAACAAAACCAATAGGACACAGCTGGAAACATAGAAACAGTTGAAGAGTGAGATTATGCTTGGAGGACTGGAGGGAAACCTGCACAGATCTGCAATGAACGTGGGCTGCTGGCATTTACAAGTGTTTGGGATTATTTGAACATCCAGATTGAGGGAGCACTGGGAAAAGTCAGTATTTACACAGCCAAAAACTTAACAACAAGGTGATTTCTATTGACAAGAGCAATACAAGCTGTCCTATTTCACTGTTTTAACTCAGAGCTCCCAAGCTGCAACAAGCTGATCCTCAAGGTCCTTCCCCACCCAACCCATTCCACGATTCCTAAGTCTGCTCAGCTTTTTGAGGATCTCTGTGAAGTGTTGAGGAGTTTGCAGCACTTTACCTGCACGCCTGGACTCACTGGAACCGGGTACATCATATTTGGTGCAAAACAAACAGGCTGAGTGTACACAGGGGTTGGCTGCTGATGCCCCACCATGGAGGGGCTGGGCTGAGCTTGAGGACGAGGGGAGGTTGGTGTGGTAGAAGGTTTCGGCTACAAACAGAGGTGAGCAATGGATATGGCAGGGTTAGTTTAAATATCCTCCAAGGAATATAAAGATTTACTCAAAGGCACTTTTAAACAGCATCAAATCACTTACTTGAGCAAAAGATCGAGGGTTGAATTCTTTAGCATTAGGATTAAGTGTTGATTTTCTAACTTGCCTAAACGTAAAGAACAAAAAATTAAGTTGGGCATTATTCTTTCACAGGACTATCTGCAATAATAATTTAAGAAACACCTCATTTCCATCTGTGAGTCAGATTTCTGAGAAGTCAAACACCTCATGGCATGCAATAAGCCACTCTCATTTAGGGACTCTTATTACAACTATGCATAAAAGTTTTTAACTTGATACCACAGCTCATGCAAGCCAGGAAAACATTGAAATAAGCTTTTAGATGTGAACTAGGCATCAACAGGACCAGAGCTCTGCACTGAGTCAGGAGATAACACTTTCAGGGCAGTCCCTTCCCCTGTTGTTCCTCCTGTGTAACAGACTTAGAGCCAGGAATGTGTCACCCAGTCATGACTTCTACACAAGGCCTTAATAAAGATGTGCTTATTCCAAAAGGTGTCATTACTCACTCAGAAGTATCCTTCTTCTCCTCTTTATCCTCTTTGTCTTGCTTACTTCCAGGCCCAGATGTCTGCACACCTTGGGAGGTCACCTCAGGCCCTCTCTTTTGCTCAGAGCTGTTACTCATGGAAGGAGAAATACTGGGACTGTTGGGTTTGCTACTGCCACCATTGGAGTTGGTGTTACTGCCAGCTTCTATGATAGATTCTTTAGGGGTGGAGTCTGTCTTTTCTTTAACTACATCTCTTGATTTTTCACCTTCTCGGGTTTTGTTTAGCAGCTGATCCACTGCATCTGAGGAGGAACTGGACTGTAACTGAAAAAACCCAAGGGATGGATATATTCAGTAAATTGATACAACACTCAGGAGAGACCATCTAATGCTGTCACATACACAGAGTAAAACACAGTCCCACCAGCCTCAATCATCTGGAAATGACCTTTTAAAACACTCAATTCCATTTCTACTAGGAAAGAAATCCACAGGCACTGAGAGTGTTTAAGCTGGCACCGTGTAAGGAGCTGTTCAGCCACTAAAGTGACCTGTATGTTGATTAGGGAGTGACAGGAAAGCTTCAGACAACCCTCTGGGCTCATCCCCTGAGTGATTTAACAGCACCACTTGAAAAGCTAACCTGATTTAATAAACCCTTATAACCAGGAAATAAGTAATATGAATTCATCTTCAATCTTCCTCCGCAAAACTCTTCATCTAATTTTGCAACAGCTCCTCCATATGGAGTGTGAGATAATTATTTGTGCCTAATGATCAAACAGGTTTCAAGTCCTGTTTTCAGTGTACAGTCAATATTCACATTTATGTGCGTTAGGCAATTGTACAAAAAAGAGCCAGCATTGATTTTACAATATCTAACATGAATTCTTACAAATATTTTCATAAATTAAGCAGAAGTATAAAGACCTGTTAACATATGCAGTGTGTTCAATTCATTAAAATACTCTGGATGCACATGAGAATGATGACACCATTAACAGAGAGAAACTTACCCTAAAGTCATTCTTAAATTTCTTTAAATCATCAATCTGTTTTCTATGCTCTGAAACAATTGGAGAGACACCTGCCAAATAAAAGATCAACATTGTCCAAGCATTTCTAATACAAGTTTTATACACATCACTAAGTTTGCAGAAAGATAATGGTTTTGCAGATATAAAAATGAAATCCAGTGCCTTAATTTGGGTTTTAATTTGGTACAATTCCATGACCTATGTGTATGAGCACAGAGAAAGCCTCTGTGAAAGCAGAGCATTACATAACTGATTTATCTTTAGTTCTGATGCACCACACCAAGGCAGAAGCCCCGAGGTGCAGGGACTGCAGAACTCACTGAAAACAAAGAACATGCAACAAAACCCTCACCCCAGCCTGTGCCAGCATTTCAAAACACAGCAAGTCAAGGAGAAACACTGATCCAGGTGAGCTTTATGGCTGGACTCATCCTAAAGGTCTCTCCAATGAGAGAACGAATTTATCTGGTTCTCAGCTTAACAGCATGAAAAGATTTTTTTTTTTTTTGAGAACTGAATGAACAAACAACGCTACAGAGACAAAGAAATGTAAGGCATAATAGGAAAAAGCACAGTTAGAAAAGCTCTGCTGACCATGATGCTCAGAAGTACTGTGAGCACAGCTCTAAGCAGAAAGATATTCAGTCCAAAGGCAGCTAAAAAGCAGCTCTGTGAGCAGAGGGAAGAAAGAAGGGGAGGAAAAAAAAGAAAAATAACAAGTGAAATCACACCATCCACATGAGCATCTCTACACTTGGTGTTGATGGAATGAGTCACAAACAACATTTCAAAGTGCCACTTCACAACTGCATGACCAAATTTCACTGGAGAACACCAGACTGCCTCCAAGCCTTTCTTAAAATGCCAATAAAGCAGCCAGGACAGCAGGTTTAGTGTGCACAATTCCCACACCACTCAAGTACATGAAAGCTTTGGATACAAACCTTTGTTTTCAGGTTTAGAAAAACTAGGAGAAGTCTCACTTGGCTTTATATTCTCCTTGTTTCCAGTTGCAGAATTTTGCCTCTGGTCCTGAAGCCTTGTATCTTTAGCTGAAAAAGAAATTGCCAAAGTTATTCTCTTATACACAACCCCAACTGACCAAAGAGAGAAGGCAAGAAATAAACAAGGGAGAGATTTAACCATTTTTAGCTTGAAAAACCTTTTAAGTTAGACATTTCCTGCTACCTAGTTGGTGCCTGGAGGATCTCCCTCCCTCCCTCCCCTTCCCCATTCTACTGTTACTTCAAATGAAAAAAAAAAAGCAATTAAACTCATTCCTCTCATCATACACAAAACCTTAACTAGGCTGAACAAACTATAAACTTAGAGCCAATTATCTGCAGCAGTCCAAGCTCTTCATACAGAATGCTACAAAGATTTGAGAGTTCTTAGACATTTGACTCTGTTCCTGAATAGTTTTTTTCCTCCCATTCCTTTTGCTGTGTTCAAAATAGTTCTTTGAAGCCAATGGCCTGCATTTAACATAGAGAAGAGGCAAAAAACCTCAGTTTGGAAAAAGAAATCCTCTAACAAGTCAGACACCTATAAACCCATACTCCTTAAGGACACAAGAAACTAAGCATAAAGACTTCTCAAAAAGCCTGTCTCCAACTTCAGTTCAAAGCTGGAGAAATGGAAACTCAGAGAATTTAATGCATCCCCAGCTTTCCCACCATTCAGCAAGCAGCTCTGCTCTTGCCTAGGCACATTCCTTGTCAGGAATTAGGGAAAGGCAGCACTTGCAAGGTAGTGAGGGCCACTTACCTTCATTGGAAGGGGTGACTGCTCTGTTGGATGCAGGGCTGGCAGGTGTAGGAGAGGCAGCTGGAACAGGCATGGCAACAGATTCAGTGGGAATAGTACCAGGCTGAGGAGAAGGCAGAGCTGGTCCCATGGGAGTGCTGCTCTGCCTTGGAGACCTAGGCCTGTGTGTTTTAGGGGATAATCTCGGAACTAGAAACAAACAGGAAAAAGCAGTTATAGGATGAGCTTCCCCATCTGCTCAGCAGTTTGTTTTAGTTTAAAAAACGGCTAAAAACATGCTTTGAAACACTTTGTGAGGCATTATATAGTAACTGAAAACCTGTTTACCTTTCAGGCACATCTCCTAGTTCTTTACAAGGCAGCATTTCAGATAACGGGGTGATTTCTCTGCAGACTGTTCCCCAAAATTTATCACTGCCCTCTAATCCCATCAAGAATCTGCAAAATGTTTCCCCAAATCCCCAGTAATACAACTACAACAGCTCACATTAACCCAGTTTCAGGCAGAACACAAAAGGTGGTCAGGTCTCCACACAAACAGATGTAAAACATTTTTTTTTAAGAGGGCTGAAAAAACACATCCATTTTACAGTGTCCTCTTTTGGAGGTTTGCCAGCTGGAAGAAAAACAACACAGCCTATTGAAAAAAAAAAGTGGTTTTAGGTGTATTTTTGCCCCTGTGCTAAAGCAGCAGGGAGAGTTGTGTATTCTTTAAACATTAAGTTGTTGAAGCTCCTGCTTCCTGCTCATCCCACTTGTGCTTTTTGCCTCGTATTAACTCCCAGTGAGTGAGCAGAAAGGCAGGTAAGTGGTTTAACACTCCTACTTGCATATAATATATAATATGTATTAATATATTATATATATATTTGTTAATAATACATAAACAGGGAAGGTGAATCACAAATAATGCCACAACAGAAGAGATGAAGTTTTTTTCCACAAGGCAACAAATAATGTGGGTCTAATTTATACCTTCTGAGAAATGTGTTCCCACTACGCTCCTCTAGAATTCTGCACTGCTAAAAAATACCCAAAAGGTACCTAGAAAGGACCAAACTGTTGCTCTCTTGCCCTCAAGGAAACACCCAGCTCCTGACAGCCCACCAGAACATGGCCTCAACTCAAGATCTCCAGACTAGACCTGTGGCACAAGACTGAGCTTTAACTTTTAAATCAAATATTTAAAAAAATATATTAACTGATTAAGAAGACACTCACTATAACAGCTCCTACAGTAGCCAAGAACAACGTCACCACTTAAAATCCATGTAAATTTTAAAGGAGAAATACATCCAATTTAACTGGAGTATCATTTAATCTTTTAACACCAACCTCCCTCTACCCAAACACCTCCTTCATTTGCAAACCACAATCCAGCCATGCTGCCATAACCAAACTCAGGGATGCAGTGGCAAATCTCTAACTCCTCCTGACTCCTCCAACAAACGCCCTAAAAATGAATCTTTCCAACAACTAATCCCCACGCTTTTCCCTCCTTTCTCTTCACACATCACCTGACTCTACAGTTAGGACAATACTTCACCAACTCTCACTCAGCTATCTGGGAACATCCTTCTCCCAACTCCAACCTTAGCCCAGTATTTGATTATTCAGAGCCTGAATTGCCTGGAAAGGCAGGAATTCTGCTGAGCATTCCCACTCTAAGGATCCCCCTGCAAGCCATCTGCAATAAGCCAAGCTTTACCTACCCCCACTGACAACTGATGACCACGTCCCACCTGAAGGGCTGCCTCGTGCCACTGCAGCAGTAGATGCTTCCCCAGGTGCATTATGAGATACAAATTCTAAGCCACTTGAAATTGTACCCCTACCAGTAGAGACTCTGTGACCTCGAGGGTGCCGTTGAGCCTTTGGAGACATCCGTGGAGGCCCTGAGGGAAAAAAAAAACAACCCCACACAATAAGTGCTTCATGTCCACCAGAGAAAACCCAAACATCTCTTCTTAAAACTGCATTTAATCTTAAAACTCTCAATATAGCAGCAATAAAATCAAGCAATTGGCATTGATATCCTAAAAAGGCCAAGGCATTGGTCCAGCCAGGCTGCCAACACTCATCACCTCCCCAGGGCAGCTCCTGGGTATTC
The DNA here is from genome assembly GCA_013401135.1 of Cettia cetti. Taxonomy (NCBI): domain Eukaryota; kingdom Metazoa; phylum Chordata; class Aves; order Passeriformes; family Sylviidae; genus Cettia; species Cettia cetti. The sequence continues at coordinate 60,380 of VZUI01050273.1, forward strand.
AGAGGCTTTATCAGCACAGAAATAGGTGTGCAAGGCCAGGATTTAAAATATTTCAATCCAAGCATTGCCAAGTGCAAGCCAAGCCATAAAGGTCAGTGGTGCAGCTGCCCCTGGATAAGCCCAGTTCCAGGCTATCAAACATTCTTCCAGAAAATAAAAAATTCCCAGCGCTTTTGTCAGGTGGTCAGTGATCCCAACCATTTATAGTCACCACTGGCTGACCAATGCTCTTGGGGAATTTCAGCAGAGCATTCTCTGCAGCGAGGCTGAATTGCCTGCAGCAGGTCACAATTCATTTACAAGTCAGCAAAAATTGCAACTAAACAAGGGATTGTTATCCCAAGGTTCAAGTCATGCATGTTTAACATCAGAAGCCAAAGTCATAAGTGAATACAGGAATTCTGCACAGCCTGTACAGCTGCCACACCACAGTTATGCTCAAAACTAAGCAGCAATACAGTTCTTACATCCTAATAAACATTTTCTTCACAGGATTAGACTCAAATGTTGATATTTCAAAAGGAAAAACCGTATGTGAACAGAATCTGGTTGACTGCAGTTCATTTTTAACGTAGGTCAGTAACAGGGTCAGGTTCAGATAATGGCTTTTAGGTTCCAGAAAAAAACCTCTAAAATACCAAGTACCTCTCCTGGTTACATAAATCTCTAAATGTCAGCCTCTATTTTAACCATCTCAAGTCCATTTCAATGCAAATTTCATACAGGTGAGTATTTTAAAGAGTACACATTTCCCAGAAATAATCTTGCAGCAGCAGGAATTAAATGTTGCAATGAGCAGCAGTTCACTGCATGCCTGACAAACCAACCACGAGTGCTAAGAAATAATTCAATTTGCAGGTGGATTCTCAGTTTCTTACTCCAGAAAAAAAAAAAACCAAACCCACAACAAACGGACAGTAGGCCAGACAAATGTGGCTACCACCCACTTTTTGGTTTAGGAGCACTTCCCAGAGCTCCTGCTCAGTCTGAGGGATCATTCCACTCTCACCCACGGCTCCAGTGGAGCCAGCTACAGCACCCACTGCAAGTTTCCAGAGAACTCAGTATAACCACTTTGCATTTTCTAGGCTTGCCACACTGTGTTGTGCAGGATTTAAGGGCACCTGAAATCAAAATTATAAACCTTGTTCCTTATAGTACCCTCCCAGGACAAATTCAGTTGGGATAATTCTGCATACAGCTACCAAAGACTCACAGGTCAGCCTTTCTCTGCATCTTATTGACTGCTAGGGAGCTGATTTATTGCTCTGAATAAAAACTTCCTACAAATTCACCTTTGAAGCAGCTCATCCTACCCCATTCCACAGTTCACTTCTCTGAATACAGCATTTTTATTATCATTATTGTCATTGGTTGCTTTACAAGAGGTGATTCAATGGTTTAGTTATGCTTTTTGTGGAACAACTGTGTTAAAATTAGTATTTTATATAAATTTATAGTCCTAAAAATGCTCTCTAAAGTTATCAGGTCCTGCTGTTGTTTAATTTAAGACACTGAGCAGCGTTTACAAAGCTGAGTTTAATTTCGTACCAAACTCGGGAAATTTCACAGCTTTCTTTTGTTTTTGTAAAGCTCTTCAAATCAAACAAACAAAAAAAAAAAAACCAACAAACCACCAACCAAACCAACAAAACAAAACAAAAGGTTAATAGAAATAGTCTGATAAACTAAAGTTAAACACAAATTACAGGTTAAGTAATGAAGAGGAAAAAAAAACAAAACAAACCAACGACAACAACAGAAAAAAAAAAAACAAACCAACTCATGTCATTAATTAAAAAAAAACCAAAAAACCTCACAGAGGAGTTAAACAAAGACCAAAAAAAAAAAAAAAACATGAACAAATCTGGTATATTGTACCTTCTGAAGACATGCGTTTAGGCATAGTAGAGACAGGAGCTGGAGAACCATGAGCAGAGGGGTGAGACGGGGGCCTGGAGGGCCGCGAGGGGGGCCTGGAGGGCGGCCGTGTAGGGGTGGCTGCCCGAGGTGGAAGAGAGTTGGGACCTGACTGGTAGCGAGAAGGTGGGCGAGAGGAAGGAGATGGGCAAGGCGATGGCCAGGGAACACCTGACAGAACAAATGATATGAAGGAAAGTATAAAAACTAAAGAAAAAAAAAATTATGGGGGGTTGGGGGGAAAAGGGAAGGGGGGGGTGGGGGGAAGGGGAGGTCAACAGAAAAAAAAAAGTAAAATATGACAAAATGATTTTTTTTTTTTTGGGTTTTTTTTTTTTTTTCCCCGGTTTAACCCTTTGGGGATGGATCGAGGAGGTAAATGAGGAGATAAAGTCTCTGTAGGGTTTGGTTTGCCTTGGTTTTGGGTCAAATTGAAGTTGTGAATGTCACAGGCTCCCCAAAGGGTTAATTAGGATTTACAAACACTACTAAGGAATAGACAGTAAAGTTTGATCTGTTAGCCTGGCATACCAATGCTCCACAGCACCCAGCACTCCACAAGGCCCTTAACAGCTACCAGAGGTTCTCAAACAGCTGTTCACAAACAGTACTGACCACACAAACTGCTACTTTCAAACCAAATGATGAGTAAATATCCATCTAGGAGCTGGATCTTTACAAAAACCAGCGGTGTTCAGTGTCTGAATCCTGACAATTTATGTCTTTATCACTTATCTGAGGTATTAATGGAGGATTTTAATCTAGGATGTAGGGCTCATGGTTTCCAAAGCAGAATTAATTGAATTTTACAAGCCATTCTGAGTATTTTAGGTCTATGATGTTGATTCAGCAGAGTAATAGGGTGAGAGAAACCACAAATACTACAGACAAATTTCAAGGTTAGCATTGTCTGGGCAAGGCTCAGTTTGTCCATCCTTTATAGAGCTGACTCTGGCTTTAGAAAGGAAGTCTCACTTACCTTTAGCTGCTTCTCAGACTTCCTCTCCAGATAGATCACTTGAGTATTACACATTTTTCATTTATTCACAGTGATTTATTATAATAGCATTTTTAAATTCTACAATAATGCCTTGAGGACAGGCCACTGCTGAAATCCATCTCCAGAAATGGTGTTTGGCTTCTGGGACATCAATTCCTGCCACGCAGTGCCTGGTTGGAAATGCTACCCATGTGTCCAGCAGAAAATACTCAAATACCCATTTGGAGGGAAGGCTTTGGATTCCTTTTCTCTAACACTGTTCTTGTTTCTGCCCCTCCCATTGTCATAAAGAGAGCAAGTGGCTTTATTCTTTTCCAGAAAGGAAGGGAAGCTTCCTCCTGCCACTGCCTTTCACCAGGTGTCAGCACTGCTGCTCCTCCACACAGAGCTTTGCAGCGCTGATGCAGTTTCTCATCTTTAAATCCACACAGTGCACCATCATCTAAGACAAAGGTGTTTGAGGAGGAAAAATAAATGACATTTCTGCTCTGCAAAGCCACAGAGACAGTGCAGTGAAATGAGTGTTCCTCTGTAAATTGAGCCCAAATCCATCTCACAACCTCTGTGTTAAATGATGAGTGCTAACCTGGTTTATGGAATACACAGCCTAATCCCACAGCATTTCAGCACAATGAGGAAATTTTCTGCAGAGTTATGAGGTACATTCACTCAGATTTCGGATACTTGCCTCCGTTAACTACTCTTTGATCTGCTCCAGAGTTAGGGCTGAATTCTGAAGTGTGGGATCCAGACCTTGAGATTGGTGGGCCAGATCCAGACTGGCCCATCCTCGGTGAGTTTTGTCTTCCACTTCCCCAGGACAGGACATCTCTGTTCCTCTGTCCAGGTGGAATGTATTTATTTTCTCTGAAACACAGCAAATTTTTATCAGTGTTGAGAAGCAACAAAAAGCACTCCATTTTCTCACTGTTTTCTCCCATCAAACCAAGGGGAAAAGCCTAAATACTATCAAATATTGACCCAACAGTCACCTTATGAATTGGCTTTTGATAGTGGCCACACAGTCCACTTTATGAGCCCACAGGCACTGAAGGATTTAGCAGTAATGCCTGAAATTCTCCAGGACACACCGAAACCACTGCCCCTTCCTGTAATTTGGGACGAATTCACCACGGTGACAGGTCAGAATGGGGAAGTTTGTTTCACTACAGAGATAATACAGGGCCAGGCAGAGGTGTCCAAGTCAGCCTGACTGCCAAAACCAGCACAGGATTGTTTACACAAGGCTCCAAACCTAATCAGGCCCGCTGAAAAAGCCCAGTATCAATGAGCAAACTGCTACAGTACCAAAATACCTCCATAATTTAAATAAAAATACTATTCATAGTGTACTCAAGTACCTAGTGTTCACACCATGTCCTTCTCTTTCATTAGCATTTCTCTGAACAGCAGTATATTTTTCTTCTTCTGTCCTTTCATCATTTTCCAAGGCAACCCGAGCTTTGTATTGGGCACTTGATTCAATTTCCTCTGCTAATTGAGTTGCTCTGGCTTCCCGTTTTAAAAACTCTTCTGAATTATCTCTTTCTAATGGCACCCTAAAAAGACAATGGAAAGGAAAAGAATCTCTGAAATGCATTCAAAAGCACAAAGGAGCTACAAAAATCACACAGTGTTAGTTCTAACCGAGTCAGAGTGAAGAAAAAAAAAAAAAAAAAAGAAATTTGCTTCTAAGCCAGTAGACTTGCTGTCTTTTTTTTAATTCAAAAATTCCTGGACTGGTTTGATATTATGGACAAATTCAGGGTCATTTACCTGCCCAGAGAGCTGAGGTCAGGGTGCAGAACTTTTCCAGAGGATTTGTAAAATCCCCAGTCCCTAAAGCTGTGCAAAGGCTCCAACTTTTAACATAGTTGAGAACAACAAGAATAAAAAGCCTCAGACCGCTGGTTACACAGGAAGCTACTCCAAGAGCCCAAATTTGATTTTTTTTAGCTATTTACACATTGCCAGCAAACAGAATCCTACTGAAATTAGAGAGTGACATCCTTAATCCTTTGATAATTCCAGCCATAGAATTTCATCTCTCCCAGTTATGAAGAACTGCAGAAAAGATGGATGGAACACTTCAGAGCACAGGACCAGAAATTCCTGACTTATCTGTGAGTGCCAGGACCTCAATCCCATCCATTCCATGTCCCTCTCTATGGCAGGCAATGGAATATTGCAAAAATCATCCCTTAGGAAAGCCACCAAGTCAAAATTCAATACATGAGCACTGAAACACTGAAAAAAACCAACCAGGGATGGGATCATACCTTGCACCTCCCTCTGCCATCATTTTTGGGGTTTACCTGTCCTAATTTTTGTGTCAGATTTTAAAAAACAATTTTCCCCCTGATTTTAACTTCAATTGGCAGAAGCTGTTCCACCAACCTCACTTCAGAATAAGCTACATAAAAATAGGGGACAGAGCTGAGGCTTGGCCCATGCTGTGCTGGGCATTATAGAATCACCACTGCCCATATTTTGAAAAATATTAAAAAAACCCAAAACAAACAAAGAAAGTAGATGGAGATACAAGCCAGGTATAAAATAATGCTCAAGTGTTGGTGGCAGAACAAGGAAAACAAGTGGCTTTGCCAAATTCCAAGCCAGCACTCAGCTACTGCAGCACAGGTTTTTCCCCACATTTTTGGCCAGTCTAAACATTTCCTGGCCTTATCAATGGTAACTGCAAGAATATTCAATAAAACCCTTCAGCATAAAGCTTTGGTTCAAATAAGATTTACATGAATGCAAACCTGGTCCCAGGCCCATCTGTTAATAAAACAATAAAGGAGAACAGCCAATAATCCTCATCTATCTAAAATGAGTACAAAAAATGAAGGGGTTGTATGGCAACCTAAAGAGGCAGGGAATGATTTCATGTTTTCTAACAGGCAATTAAAGATGAGAGAAAGGGGATGAACTGGAGGACATTGTTCAGAACCCTGGTGATGATCAATACATTTGCTGGCACACAAACTTGTACCTTGATGCAGTTTGACAAACTATACCTGCTACTGCTTAGCTCTAAGAAGAGAAAACAATCAAACAATAAATCCTTTACAATCCTTCAGCTGCACATCTAAGCATTTAACTACACTGCTGCTCATCCCAGAGTTGGAAATTCAGGAAAAGAGCTTCCCAGTTTAGCAGACTGACATGCAAAGCAAGTTGCTTGACTAGGGAAAAAAAAAATGGAATTAATTTAAAGCCACCTTCATGTTTTAAATCTGTTTCCATTAATATCCAGAAAGCAGAAAGATGGAAGACTAAAGTTCAAAAGTACAAAAAGTACTTAGAGCAGTGAAGGGAAGGAAAGAACAGCTTCCCCAGGATTCAAACATAAGCCGATTAGGACACTTTGATTATCACCATGTTACAGGTCCATTTGCACAAAACAGAGGAATCAGATTATTGAACCAGAGACCTGTAGACAAGTGCACACACACCAAAAAAAAATTCAAAATATTCACTGTGATTCCTTGATATTCAAAAAAATAAGTTGCTGCTTCGGGGGTTAAAAGAGTGGGGAAATACTGAAGCCATTTCACAATGGCTGTGAACATCTGCAGTCCATTTGTGTTGCAGTTGCAGTGAACATTATAGCTGCAGACCCTGGGGAATAAATCACTGCCAGAGTAGCCAGAGCAGCCTTTACACTACTTCTATATTCCAGTTGTTATTATATTTAACTAAAACTTCAGTTTAGAGCTGCACAAGTCTGCTAAACGAGCCATTCCCAGCACACAACCCCCACCCTGGTTATCAGCAGCTTTTCAGCATTCCAGTATCTTCCAGATCAATTGTCCCAATAAAATCAGGATTTAGCCAAACTGCTCTGCTAGGTTAAACAAAAGCTATAGGTACAGCAGCTACATACAGATTATTTCACAGCTTTCCACCCTATCCCTGCAAGTTTCTGCAAGAAATAAGCCTTATTGCATGGCTAAATTCAGAAAACTCTGCAATGGGAATAAGCTGTGCCCATTTAAGGAAATATATAAAGATTTCTACATCTAACTATTCACAGAGAGCTGGCAAGGTTTCTTAAGCACCATTCATTCATTGCTTTTGCAGTTATTTGATTCCACAACTTCAGAAACTATGCAAAACGAGCTGCAGAACATAAAGTTTGTCAAACCAGGGAGAACATTCAATACAAATCTAATAACAAAATATTTTGGAACTTACGTATAAGAAGATAAACTGCTGTCATAAGTTGACACTACACCATAATTTTCTTCATTGTAACGAAACATGTCATTGGGATCCCATCCATTAGACTAGAAGAAAATGATGCTTGTTTTTCAAAATGACACTGGAAACACATTCCCTTCAAATTAAGGGCTGATGGCAGAAGTTAAAACTTCTGCCCTTTTGCCTGGGCCTATGAATTCACTGTTCAGGTAACAAAGTTATTAATGCCACAGTTTATTTCAGGGAGTTTAGTTCATCAGCTGCACAGATTCTACCTTCAAAATATTTTTGTTTGTTTGTTGTGAGGCTTTCCATTGTTTTTATGAGGTTTTTTAAGTACGTGCTCACTCTGTACTCAAAGACTACTGGCTAGCAAGACATACATACATAAATATCTTTCTTATTTTTTCCAAAAAGTGCAAATTAACACTTCTGAAACTTTTCAAAAGCACTGACAGAATTACCTGAGAGGCACCACAGACAGAAAATTCCTGTTGATCTGCACAACTCCCCCACTTCAGTAAAACTAACTGCTATCACAGCACTCAAGCACAACAATAAATGGTTTGAATATTTTATAAAAGCACTGAGAGTATTTGGGTATTCCAATAAATCTCAGCTCTACGGTATGGACAACAAAACTGACAGGAGATTGTTCTACCCAAAGTTAATATTCTCTAATCAGTAACATTATTTCCTTGAACACACTGCAGGTTGAATACCTGGCTACAAGAATTTCTGCTTGAGGAAAAGCTGTGATATATGGGGACATGGCATTTGAGGCCATGTTCTTCATCTAATGATTCATAATCTGAGACTGTCCCTGTACTTGGGTCAGGCTTCCATCAATTCCCTCCATCTGCAGCCCAGGGACACTTAGCTGAGCACAATCTCCCCATAATTTCCAAGTGCAATGACAGTCAGACAGGAATGCTCTGATTAAACATCAATCAAATTCATTGCTGCATTTGGAGTCCTTAACAAAAGCTGCTCTTTGGCTCCAGGAGTCCAACACAGCTCTTACCACAGCAGCTGCCATTGATCAGAATTTACCAAAAGCACCATTTGAAAGGCAGCAATTCTCAGTCAGATCGTTCCAAAGGGCTGCGGCAGCTGCTGGCAAAGACTGAACATCCACCAGCACAATGCAGGACAGCAATTTTGCTCCTCCAAAGTTCATTACTAGATTGAAATTAAGGAATTATTTCAAGGCATGTCCATGGAAACAGCTCATTTTCTCCTGATGTGCAGAGATGATAAAAAGCATCACTTACGACATCTGTCTCCAGCGCCTCCAGCTCCTCGGAAGCCGTGTTCTCTCCTCCATCCCATGGTTCCAGATCCTTTTCCTTGTGTTCTCCATTCACTTTAGCACTGATGGCTGAATCAGTAAAAGCATCTGCAACAAGAGTGGGGAGGGATGGGACCAGTGAGACCAGTTTGGGTAGGTTGGCACACTGGTTTTTATCTGAGGAACAGCCCAAATGCAGCTGAAGCACAGGAACAATATCATCATTCCCCTTCTCCTGGAGCTGCTGGACATCAGAAAGGGGCCCACTCCAGACTTAAAGTAACTATGAAAGTACAGACTAACTTCTCTTATATCAGAAAACAGAATTATTTTTGGTTATTTCAAAATGGTTCTTACCATTACATGTATATTTGGGGGAGAAAAAGAGGAAAAAAGACAACACAAGGATCCTTATTCCTCTAGAAAACCCAAGACTTGTATAAAATTCTTTTCCAACCATTTGGTGTGCAAATAAAAAAGCAGGAAAGCCATTCCCTAAATGGGCAAAATACAATTTTCCTTTCAAATATCCAAATTTCTTCTATTTCCACAACTCCTCAACACACCAAGAGAGCAATTATCCATCAGCTTGGTGCTCCCATTTCCTGTGACATGAACACAGGGGTCTCCTCTCCTGCCAGAGTTTTTCCACGCAGCAGCTTATCCAAATCACACAGAAAAATTCAGGAACTCTACTTTTTGTTCTCAACAACATAAGAGAATAAATAACCAGTAAGGTTCTCCTATTGTTCATTAAAATTATAGAAACATCAAAAAATAAAGATCACAAACATTTGTTTTGACTTGTCCATGTTTCATTCAAGCCAGACTTAAGAAATAATAATACCAGAGTATTATTGTAAAAATATTTCTAAAGCCATTCACCAAGGAAGCCAAGCTTTTGTATTTGTAAGCAACTAGATCTCAGAACTACATACAGAACTTTAAAAAAAAATCAAATAAGCTTGTTTTAAGCTCATAAATAAATAAATCGGCCTAAAATAAATAAGTCTTCAATCCAGAATTTCCTATCATCATTCTACTGATAAAATAAGGAACAAACATTTCAGACCTTTAGAAAAGATGAAATCAAACCACCAGGCAGTGCCAGATAAGGAAAAACATGGCCTAAATTAACTTCTGGCAAGATCTAAAAATCTGCCTAAAAAAAAATAAAATTAACTTTAAAGCTATTATGACAAGAATTCCCAACATATGAAGTTGGCCACTGATGTAACAGCTTTTACACAATCACTGAAGATGTTTTAAAGAGAGACTGCTGACACTGCTTATTATTCCTGTTTTACCCAGTCTCACAGTGAAAATCTGCACATATATTGGATAAACTTCACTGTGCTCGGTCTCTCTAACAACAACCAGCACTATCCCATGAAATGCTCACACAAACAGCTTTTAAAATGTACTCTATTATAATATAGACAACATATATGTGTTCAAATGTCATCTGAAACTACACAGGAACACATTGCTACAGCTCATAGTTAAACAGTAGCTAAAGAGCATATTTTTAAGAATTTTTCAGAATGGAAATTCTGCATTTACCTTATCAATACCCCATGGCTTAACTCATATAAACCAGTCCTGCTCCTGCCCCAAACATCATTAATTCCATGTTTCATTTCTGCTCAGATTGGGATATTTTACACCAAATCCAAGTTGGAGGCCGTTTATGTCTTTTAGGAAATTGAAATTTGTTTCTGCATCTCTGGGAGTGGAGGGAGCTCCTCTCCAGTGAGATTAGATAAATATGAATTAGGAGCCTGATGGCAGCACCTGATGAAAGCAACCTGAGTTTCAGAAGGGTGTTTCCTTAATTTCTATTAAATTCCTCCAGGCAAACTCCACACAATTGTGCCATTTTGGATACTGTGAATAAAATACCAGCTCAACAAGACGCAGCTACTCAACCCACTAATTTTCTTATTTAAACAGCCACATAAACATTCAGAAGCGCTGTTATTGTAATGATACAGATGGAAAAAACACCCAAGTCAAAACAAAAACTCCACTATCAGCAAGTGCTGCAGGTCTCAGTAGGATGTGTGCAGCCACTGCTAAGTTTCTCAGTAAATCCAGTACATCACAAGGCACAGGAAGCTTCACTGCTCTGCATTTTACAATTAAAGTCACAAGTGAGACTGTGCCCGTTTAACCTCTACAACTGAAAGAAAATCCAAAGACAGGAGAAATTCAAGCTACAAAGGCACTCCCAGTCAGACAATGTGGCCTCAAGAGCATCCAGGCAAAGTTTAAAGGCAGCAGGATGGTACCTTTAAGGCACAGATCAGGATTTCCCTGGAACAAACAGCAGGGCAGGCACACGGGAGAGCAGAATTAAAAACCCAGCAAAGCCTCTACCAAAATTAATCAGCAATAAAATTGAGAATGAATGTAAAAAAACCTCTAAAAATAACAGTTTCCAAAACAAAAATGTGGCTCTTAAGATAATTAATAAAGCAGAAGGTAAAGCATGAGCTGCTGCTACAAGTGCTGACTGGCAGAGCAATAACTGACAAGACACTGCACAGGCTCAGCTTCCCCCTTATCTGGTGCCTCTTATCTCTGAGCTGTTGAACCAGCAATTCACATGACACCTTGACAAGGCCAAATTTTTAATCAATCCCTTTTCTACACAGTAGAACCCGAGTTAAAGATCAAATGGAACCTGGTGAAACAAGAGGCTCAGGCTGTAACACTCAATTAGCCCCTACTGCCTCTGTACCTGCTTAATGTGACATTTCCTAAGCAGAGGAGTTGGGAACCAAGGACCTCGTTTTAAAACCTGGTAAAAAATGATGAAATCATTTCTCATGAATGGAAAAAAATCCCAAGGAGAACTCTGTGCAATGGAAATTCATATTAAGACAAATTAAAAAGACACATTCTGCGAAAAACTCAGCTGGGGCAAATTCTTCAAGTGTGTGCTACTAAATGAGTTAAAGAAAAAAGTGCCAGAACAGAGCAATTAAGAGCCCGGGTTTAATTAATTTCAATGTCTAACATGCTTGTTTTCACAAACAGATTTTGGTGAAGAGCACAAATGTGCAATTAAGTGCCAGTCTGCAGTTGAAATGCCATTAAACCAATCAGTGTTACGTGCCAAAGGTGCTGATGCCACTGACTGAAGCTTTGATCAAGTCAAACTAAACTGAGGTTTCACCTTAAAGGTTTCAACAGTAAACTCTGATTTGTTTTGTAGCTACTTACTACTGATTTGAAACATTAAAACCAGTTACCACCGGCTCTGCAGAGCCAACATTTCCTTCCTTTGTTCAGAAGATGCCTTCTGCTATTCCCCTTGCAACACTTTCTCTGGAAGGATGCCACTTTCAGAGCTAAATCAAGGAAAAACTTAAATAGCCAATTCTCTTCTGCCTTTCTTTTCACTGGATTTGTAGTAATTTCCTCAGTGTGCCAAAAAACAATAAAAACATTGCAGAAGTCTTTTACTTTACCAGTAAGTTATGATGTTTGAATTGTCTTGTCTTTAAAGAGAAGCCAAGAAGGCAACTCCAAAGCCTTACTGAAATTTGAATCCCATGCAAACCAGCTCTGTGGCCTGATCAGTGTTCAGGGCTCCAGGAAACACTTCTTGTGTAGAATCAGGAGAAACAGAACCTCCTGCATCAATCAGGAGCCCAAATCACTGAGCAGCAGCAAGATCTCAGCACTCAGAGGTAAAGAGAAAGATGTGAAAATATTAATGTACAGCCAAGGATTTCAGCCTGCACTGAGAGTGGGTTTTTAGCAGCTGATTTCCACGGCACATACAAAAATCAGTGTCAGTCCCTCTTTAAAAGCAGACAGAACAGTCTGAAAGGGGAATGATGGTTATAATATAGCTTCACCTGAGTTTGCCAGTGTATGTTTCATTCATCAGCCTGCCTGTACTGCAGCAAACCTCAATTCTGCAGAGACAGACCCTCAGGTGACTCCCTCCCAATTCCTCTGGAAGCCAAACAAGCACCGCCAGGAGCTGCAAGGTCTGTGCAGACTGACAGAGCTGCAAATAAGGGCTCACGAAGCAAGGACACATTGATTTTTTGAACATTCACAGCCACAACACCCCTCTCTGCACAGACTTAGCCATTTTTCTCCCAACCCTCCCAATTTCTGCAATCTGGGCAGACCCCAGGCTTTGCCCATGGGTGCCCCTGAAGGTGCAGAGTCATGCTTGGCACAAACCCATGTGTGCTGCTCCCAGTTCCACCCCCCAGGCCTGCACTGGTGTTCCCTCCCCTGAACTCTCTGGGTGGGTTATCAGCTCCCTGCCCCAAAGCTGCAGGGCTGTGATAGCACTGGGAGCTGCCTGGCAGGCTCTGGCAGAGGCTTTTCACACACAACTCTATTTTCCTTCTGAAAGGAGACTCCATCCCATTCCCTTTCTCCCCACCTGCTGCTCTTTCCCATTCCTCTTCCAGTCTCTTTTTCATAACCCAGAGAACATCTCTGCTACTCTAACCTGAGCGTGGAGCAGAAGATTCAGATCCACAGCCTGGAGCCCATTTGCCCACATTCCTCCAGCCCAGCAGGGACCAAATGTCAGAATAAAATCCATAGACACTTATACTGAATTGGGAGATGAAGATGCACTAGAATTTTCAAAGCAGTATCTTCTGCAGAAATTTATTTACTTCAAGGCCTCCACAAAAGTCTAGAAGTCTCTTACATGGTAAGAAACTACACAGAGAGAATCACAAAATATTCTGAGTTGGAAGAGACCCACAAGGATCATTAGAGCCCAACATCCCTACTCCAGATAAGCCTTCCAATCTAGAGCTCATGAAAAGCCCTTTTATTTGACTATGATTTTAAAGCCTTTCCAATCAAGTATTTCCTCACTTGTCTGTGAAAGCAAAAAACCATTGATGCTTAGACAATTTAAAAGTCTCTGTTCCTAGGTAAATGTAACCAGAGCACCAAGCAGGGACAATTCCCTAAACAAGGAGCACCAAGTCCTGAGGCAGGAGTTCAGAGTCAGTTTTCACTCTAAATCATCCAGTACCACGAAGATTTGGGTTTATTTACAAGAACAAAAGGCCAGCAGTTCCTCCATGCACACTCATAAACTTCCAGCCTTTTGAATCCTTGCTTATTTAATTTCCCAGGAAGAAGAAAGTCCCTCATTGCTCTAACTTGAAGGTGTGATCAGAGACTGAGTTACACTTTCAAGTGTCATTTCTAGATAATGTATTTTTGAGACAAAATGGAAAGCAGATTAATTCACCCACTTTGAGTTATCAAGTTCTGCAGCCCTCCAGTTTATCTTGCTCCAAGTCTTCATGGCTTTATTTCAGCTCTCCAGTATTTAAGAGATTTAGACTCAGTCATTCCATCTAATAAAGTGAACTGAGGGACTGTTCAACCTGAAACAGTCATTTTCTTCTAGAAAATGTCCATTGAGCAATTATTCCTAGAAGCAGTAGTATATTCCTCATTCAGTCTGCTCAGAATCTATAAAGATTGGGTGAGGGAGAGCCCAGTTTGCATTTACATTAAAGTGATGTTCATACCAAAGCCATTATAAAACAGCTCTCATGTAATTTAAATTCCAAGTCCCATCCAGAACCTGGAACTTATCTGCATTTCAATGCTGCATTTGCTCTGACATTATGCATCATCATCTGGGAAAAGCAAAAATTCCTTGGAACAACAAACCTCTCATTCTGCAGCTTTAAATCAGGCAAGAACATCCACAGGTACAAACACAAGGTGAAGAGAGAAATTCTCATTAAATGTCCTCAGGTCCCTACACATCTCTAAGTCCCTGCTAATGGGAATAAAACCCGTGTTCCAATAACCACTGAGCTCCTGTGACAGTTGTTAATCAACCTGTAAATGTACACAGAGACAATTTCACCCCATGCCATAAAAACCTGGGTATTTCCTTTTATTCCTTAGCCCAGCAAATCAGCAACATTAAGCATAAAGACTCTGGAGATTTGCTGCCCAAAACCAGATAAATCTGCAAAGGAATAGAATTCACTCATGAGCTCTTAGGTTTTAGAAAAATAATCAGGGGCTCGGAGGTCAGACATCAAAAGTATGAAGACTGCCTAAAAAATTGTTTAATTTGAACAGTTTCAATGTCTTAAAGATTTTAAGACTTGTCTGTTGCCTCTCTGTATTTTGAAGAGCTTTACCTACAGGTCTACAAGAATTAAAGGAGAAATTAAAACACAAATAGAGGATTTTAAAAGAATTTTTAGCTTTGTTTGCAGGATTATTTATAGAATATTTCTATAGAGTGCATGTTTACCCACAGAAGTTACATCAGTATAGACTCTATATAGCTCAACTCTGAGAAATAATCTTTTTTCAAAGAGTTTCTGTATTCAGTGATTCTTGTATAACACTTAACAGAGATATTTAGAAAGACATTTACAAAAAATGTATCTACCTCCCATGGAATCCATAAAATATTCTGTAAAAACACTAAGGCTTTGCTTTCCAGACACCAAACCAGCTACTCAAATTTTTTTTTTTTAACTTATAAATTTCTGATTTCACAAGATGCTGAAGTTTTGCACTCTTTAAGAATTACAAACCCAAATATGAACTTCAGCATTTGGATCCTAAAGCATCCACTTCGAAAAACCTTGAATTATAAATGTTAAAACGTAAAAAAAGAAAAAAAAAATTAAAAAAATTTTAAAAATTAAAACAAATATACCTCTTCTGGCATAATTGGTATCCATATCCTTAAAATGCACCATAACAAAGTCTGAAGACTTGAACAAGATACTCTCTAGGATGTCCTCCCGTTTTGGCCCCAAACTGGATTCTGCAGTTTTCCGATGAGCAGCATCAACCACTAAATCACACTGTGGGAAATACAAACACAAGGCACTGCTTCACTGCACAGCCATCCCTTCAAAAATTTCACAGATTTGCAAAAAACTAGCTATTTACAATCTGCTTGTGTAAATCTAGGCATGAAAAGTAAAAAATAATTCGCGGTAAATATTCAAATTTTCATCAAATGTTGGTTATTTGGTATTAGGAATTTTCACAACAGGGAAGAGTCAAAATGTAAAAAAATTACCTTAGGACTGTAGGTTTTAAAAACTCCTTCATATATACCACCATTTTTCACCTGTACTTCACATTTGGATCCCTAGAATGCAAGAAAAAATGAAAATATAACTTTCTACCCACATGACAAATGACATTACAGTGATTTTCCTAAACGTGTTCTTTACATAGGTACAAAGTGTAAAAATACAGCTCAATTTTTAGCCAAATCTCCTCATTCAGCATCTGCCCATTTATAAATGCACTGCTGTGCTCGGCAAATTCAAATAGCTGGGTGTGTATGGGCAGTTCTGAAGGGATCTCAGATACCCACTGGAGAATATTTGGTTCTCACAAGACTCTTGACCAGTAAAAACACACAAAGAAGGTTTTGTGCAAACCCCAAATCTGTGCCTGTGTGGGTACAAATAAGGATAAAAGCTTATCCTGGCCTCAGCAGATGTGGGACAGTCTGCCTTACTTCATTTTGCCATGTCAGGGCTTCCCTAAAATTCTTGGGAGAAAGGTTTCTAATCCCTGCACATGGACCTATTTTATTTATCCAGAACATCTCTAAAGACAGGAAATTCAAAATACAACCAGTGCACCTAAGAAATCTGCTGTACCTATGCGAATTAAACCTTTCCAAGCCTAAAACTTCTGTGATCCTTTAAAGCTTAACCTTGGCAAAAAGTGTTTAAAGTTTAATATTCACTCCTTTATATCACAATTAGTGGATTAGTTAACAATTCCCTGTCACTACAGGAACCATTCTTCCAAATATGAAAACTTACAACAACTGATGTGAGTATGTGAACCATTCTCATGTTTGCATAGATGCCATCAAAAGAAATCTGAAAAATAAGAAAGCCATCATGAATATTGAAATTCCAAAAGCCAGAGCACCCTACCCAACCCAAACCAACCCAGGCTTTTATCAGTACACAGAAAATCTCAGAAATATTGGGTAAAAATCTTAGTCAGGCAAGATGCATGGAATGTTTATTATTAAATATTAATATTAAACATGCTAGGGGAGATTTTCAGATTTTCTCTGACCAGTTAAAGATCTAACACCCTCCTAAAAAAGCTAAAAATCCCAGGAGAGCCCCTAATGTCACTCCATTAAGGAAATTCTCTGGCTGGATGGGTGCAGCTGATAGGCACAGATTTGAAGGATGTCAGCAGGGCTTGGTTTTTAAAGAAAAAAAAAAAAAAAAAAAAAAACAAAACAAACCCTGCTGGTTTTAAGAATCATCAAGAGAATAATCACTTGCAGTGCTGCAGAAGCAAAAAGGTGTTTTCAGGCCTGCTCAACCTCATCCTTTCATCTCCCAGCCCTGATTACACACATTAACAGGAGCTAAAGCCATCAAATTGTGGAGTGCCAAAGTGCCATAAATCCTGTCATTAATTTAGTCCAAAGTAACTCAGTGCAGCACCAGGACCTGCAATCCTGACTGGGAGAGCTGGGCAGATGTCCCCAGGCTGCTGGAGGACACATTCACCTCAGTGCAGGTGTTTTGTTGCAATACCTGGTATCTCTTTGTGTCTGTAAAACAAGAGATGCTAAAACAGCTCTTGGGATCTCACCATATTCTGAGTTTTTCAACTGAAAATGTGTTTTTAACTGTCAGCCACTTTCCTGGGCTGAAGGGACAAGTTTAGGGACATTCCTGTGCTCAGCACTCAGCACCCAGCACATACAACCCAACATCTGGGGATGCTCAGTGTTTGCCCATGACCTTTTCCACCAGTTTTCCTCAAAGCTTCTTTAGTTTTCCTCAAGTGTCTTGGTATCTTCAATAAACATTTATGTAAGCAAACTGCAGTCCTTTTAATTCTTCCTGCTCCTGCACCATTCCCCCAAAATAGGCGTCTTTGAAAACCAGGCCAGCAACAAATTGGCAAATATTTGATTAGTGAAGTTCAAAGATTCACTCTTTGAATCGAGATCCATGTATTTAGCTCTGATAAAATGATGTTCTGCAAGTCAAGCCACATCTATACTCCAATAATACACAGCCTTGAGAACAACTAAAGCTGCACATTGGAGCTGAGAATAATGGCTCAGCAATTTTATAGTAAAGCTAAACAAAGTAGTTATTCTTATTTCATTAAATGCTGCCTTACTGTCATCTGTTTGAGGGTGAAGACAATGCCAGAATTTTCAGATAGGAACTAATTCAAAATGCACTGCCTTAAGTTAAATATTACTTATATTTACAGCTGTAATTGCAAGAAAATGCAGAATATTTAGATTAACGCAGTCAAAAATTTAAGTGAACCTTCCCCTCTTCACCCTCCCGTAAGACTTAAATGAATGTGAGATGCTACTCTTTAGAAAACTGTATCTCACTCTAAAGTATCCATCCACCATGGTATCCAAAGGAAAAAATGGAGAGAATATTCCAGTATCTGCCATTCTTGTAAGCTGCTTCCTCCTGCTCTGCACTGGCACAAAGAGGAGAAACCACAAACTCACCGTAGGCTGAGGTGGTCCTTTGCCACTGCTGCGGCCTCTGCAATTAAACACACACATGGGATATGATTAAAGAACTGCTCTATTTCCCACCAAGCAGGAATTCCAAACCCATCTTCATTTAGAGTTGAGAATGGGGTTGGGAAAACCAGCATTCCCAGAGAGCAGAGCCTGACAAGGACCCACTGGGTCTATCTCCAACCTGCTGATCTACCATCAGCAGGCAGAGCGTTACCTGTGATAAATTAAAGGACGAAATGAAGAAAATACTAAGCTTTAAAATCAGAGTAAGAATAAAAGAATAATCCTGCAACTAAAGCAAATTCCAAAACTTTATGGTACACAAAACCAGGCTCCAGATCAGGCTCAAGCCCTAAACAGCAGAGGGTCCCCTCCTTGAGCCAGGAGGCTCCAAATGTTGTCACTGTGTCAGATTTGGGCCACCCAAACAACTGACCCTGCCAGAGGGCACAGAGGAGCCCTGACTGTGAGGATCTACCCACAGAGCTCATTTCTAACTGCTCCCACAACCCTGCAAACCCACTAATTCTGTCCACTGCCCTGAAAACACCAGCTCCTAATGCCAATTTGTCACTGTGTGGCACTCAGGATACCTGGGGATGCTCAGAACACCCTGAAGGGTCAGTCTGTGCCCTCCACCCCAAGCACCAAAGCATCCCTGCAGTTAAAAAAGTCCCCAACAGCTCCAATTCTTCAACTCTACTGGTGTGTCTTCATTCTAAGCTCCTCCCTTGTACCAAAAAGCCCTAGTTTCATACTCCTCATAGTGATTTAGATTTGTGTTATGACTTCAGGAACGCTCACTGTAATGTGAGGCAAAAATAAATCTTCTGTTCTATTAAAAAACTCCCCATTTTTTAAAATAGACTCACCTTACTGACACACAACCATTTCAATAAAGACACCTGAAGAATCATGTCTGGTATTATCTAAACAACACTGAAATCTAAATCCAACTGGATGTCACAGAATCATGGGCATGGAATCACAGAACCACAGGAACCACAGAATCATGGGTTGGAAAGGACCTCAAAGATCCATCCTCATCCCATGGGCAGGGACACCTTCCTCTAGACCAGGCTGCTCACAGCTCCTGAACACCTTCATTAGATGCCAGCTGCATTCAAATGCTTTTAGAAAAACCAAGCTGGGGCTGTATACAACCTATATCCCCCCAAAATAACAGGCCTTTATAAAAGAGAGCTCACAGGGTAGTCAAAAAATCAAAGGAACTTCTCTCAGTGAACATAAATAACCCTTCAATAAATTCTGCCGAAATAAGCAAAGCCATCAGAGAGCCATGAAAGGCCTTAATGAGGAAAAAATGAAAAGCCACTAAACTATCACCTGACTCATTTCCAACAAGCTTCTGCAACAAAACTGTGATCTCAGAGCATCACACATGCTGGGGGCACTGCCTGATGGCAGAACTGTAGATTTGGGGTGCCCAGCAGGCATTTTCAGGATATTGCAGAGTGCTAATTGCACCAAAAAAAGCTCTAATGCAAATAACCTTTATTTAACTACCCATCAGCCTTAACCTTCCATAGGGCAGCTTCACAATATCAGGCTTGCTCTGGAGCAAATCTCACCATTTACCAAATTTGTTAAATGGCCTCCGAGAGAACTGAAGCCTTGTGAACCTGGAACAGCATTTTTGCATAATATTAAGACCCTCCTCTTTCTGAAAGTCATTGCACCAGATGTGGAACCCCCACATCTGGAGGAGGCACAGCCCAGTTTGATTTGTCCTTCTCCTACAATCAAAAACGTGACCATCATGGAACCACTCACGGAACTTGGCCAAAGTCAAACAATTTTACCAGTTCTGTCTGCTGCTCTCATAGATTTTAGAAGATCCTCCTTCCTCATCAGCTATAAATCAAAAGTGAAAGAGTTTCGTGTCTTTGCAAGGGAAACCACTCCCATTTTTAGCGACAAAGTATTCTTAGACCTGAAATAACTGGGTTGCTAGACTGGGCAGAAAGTTTGGAGTATTCCCTTCAAGCATCAACCCAAGTGTTCCAGATTTTCCATCTCCTACCACATTTCCAAAATTACTGTTCCTGCCCACATTTCTTCAAGAAACAAACTGATTGTTCACATCCACATCAGCAAGAAGTCCCAAGCTCTACGTCAGCCAAGAACTAAAGCAGAAATTCTCTGATCTAACAGGTCTCTTTATAGATCTGACCTCCTGTTTTCCAGCTACAACTGTTAATCACAAACCACTGGAAAAACACAAAACACATTCACCAAGATGAAAAAAGAAATATATTTACCAATCCTACCAATGCAACAATTTAGCCAAAACTGTATCTTCTGCTAAAACCAGGGCCATCAACTTGAGTTTCATATTCCAATAGGTGAAGACTCAAGTCTGAACTATCATTTGGCACATCTTTGATGCAACATATGAAAAAAAACCAACTCAGGACCTTTACAAAAGCAAAAGGTAAATGGGTTTTGCCAGATATTCAACATAATTTGGAACAGGAGAGTAACACAAAGAAATGGAGGTGAGGGAACCTAGGAAGGCTCAGTAGCAATTTGTCACTGCTACCTAAAAACCCCATTTTTGTTGGTGTAAATAAAAAAATTAAAAAATAATTCAGCATTGCAGATATGTGATTAAAGGTAAACCTGGGTGAAGGCAAGACAGCCTGGCAAATCCAAGCTGGAAACCCTTTGCTTTGGGGTAGCAAAGTCACAAACTCAGGACAAAGTAATGACTGAGCAATTAAACCTCCTTGGGTCCAGCAGTTACACCCCAAGAGGCAAAGTCTCCATCAGGGCCCAAAAGCTGCACTATAAATGTTTTTTTTTTCCTAGCAGCAACTTGCACATTTCTTTCTATTTTTATGAGTATTTCCTTAGCATCCCTCACCTCCCTCCTTAATGTTTACATGCCAAGTAGAGTGTTTGTATAAGCAAAACAAGGTCACGCATTTGTATTTTCCCAGTTAATGCAAGGGAAACAAAGTCGTTCCTGGATGGGAAAATCAGTCTCCAGTTTTCTCTCCAGAAACATCTTCACTTTGAAACCAAGAAATTAAATGCAGCCACACTGCAATTAATGTCTGGAGCAGAAATGCAGCTACAAAGACTTGAATTTAAGGAGTGTGAATGGATGTCTCTGGAGCACTGACTGACATCGTTGCAGCTTGGAAAACAAATTTACAGAGTACTGTAAAGAACTTTAGTGCAGAGAGCTGGCAAAGCTTTTCTTCTAAGGGAGAAGTTTGAAGTGCAAGGTTTTATTTCAGTGCAGTGTTTGCCTCTATGAAGTCAAATGAATCGAAGATGTCAAATGAAGATTATGCAAGAAGTCCTGCAGCTTTATTTTCTGTAGTTTTTTCCCCCGGTATGGACATCAATAATGTCAATTCCTGTCTCCACACAAGGTGACAGCTTCTACAGCATCTGGGTATGTAACAACTTGACTCAAGTCTGGCCCATTGCACACCTGGAACCTCTTGATGGGCTTAGTCATTGAAGAACCTTCGCAGACATTGCCATGAATCAGTTGTTAAATTAAAAGTTACTCAAAACCAGGGATACAACACCCCCTGAAGTGGATTCACAGTGATAAGGAAAGAGGCCTGCAGGTTAAGCAGTCATTCTGCTCAGCAGTTTAGCACAGTTGCACTAAAAACCCACACAAAGATGTCAGAACCAACTAGAAAAATCTCTGACTGGCACGTGTGATCAGACCTCCAGAACAGTCACTGCCCTTAAATTCCAGCACCTTGGCACTCAGCATTCCCCTTTCCTTCCATCTGAACAGGATGCTCACCACCCTTAAGCCTTCAGTTAGGTTCTCAAGAAAGGGATGTCGAGGAAGAAGAAAATAAATGGAGGCAAGAGGTTTGTGCTGTTTGCTTTTGAGACTGAACCATGGGGGTGGTTTCAGTTTTAGCTTTTTGATGGGAAAAAGCCATTTTTAAAGGACAATGACTTGGTGTATTTTTCCAGGACCCCCAAGCCCAGTTAGGCAAGCAAGTTACCAAAATGAAAAAACCCTTCCCGCACAATTGTAACAAGACAAGAAACATCCAAACCCTGACTTTCTTTTGCCTTCAGATAAAATAACAATGGGGAAAAATTAACAAGAAAGAAAGGATGGAGAGATGAAGGAAGGCTGGGAAAGATGCAACTTGCAGCTTCCTGTGCTTGCATAACAGCAAAACTCCACTCAAACACAGAAAGTGATGTTAGATAATGTTCTGCTAGTACAGGGAGCAAGTTTGTGAACCAAGTCTACATTTTCCCTAATTACAGCTCGCTGTGCTATTGGCATCTCCCCTGCAGCCCAAGCCCATCTGCCATGGTGCACATTAAACAAACACAGCATTTCACTTGGGGCCTCTTTATAATAAAGGTTATTAATCCTTCTTTTTTATCTCAAACACCTTCAAGGATGCCTTCATTTTTGATTTTTTCCCTTTGTCTAAAAGCAATTAATAATATATTAAAAACCACTGGAGCGCCCTGGTTGTCCACACAGGATTTTACCTTTTCTAATCTGAAATACAGATGTGCAGCACTGTGAAGCCATGGAGACCAAGGCACTGAGCACAGCTGACCCTTCCCTTGTGATCAGAGGTAGAAGGACAAGTGCTCAGCCCAATTCTTCCAGTAACAAACCCAGAGCAAAAATGAGGCCCAGGACAGTTAATTATCAATGAGTTTTCTGCTCTAACTAAGCTTTTAAAAGCAACTTAGCCATGAAAAGTAACTTTTTTTTTTTTTTTTTTTTCTGCATGGGAATGTTAGTGTTGTAGAAAAACAAGCTGCTGGGCAAGAAAGCTTGGCATAAACTGGAGATGTTTAAGTTTTTATTAAAGAACATAGGGCATCAAATTGATACCAAGACCCAGGCCACCTAAATTTTCATTTTTCTGAACAAAAACGCCACTCAGCTTTTCATTCATGAGGCCAGATTTACTGCATGAACCCTCTTTGAATTTGCACTCCCCAAAAGACCAAGGACACCTATAGGGGAAGTTCTCTGAAGGTGTTCCATGGGGCTCCAGCAGGCCTGGGACTGTGATTTTACAGACCCTCCATTCAGAAATAACTTGAAAAATTAAGAAAGAAAGAGTATGAACACCTCTGAGGGAACACAGCAGTTATTCAGCAGCCCCACCAGAACTCCCTAAGGAGTTCTGAAGTAGAATTTATCCAATAGAACCAGAAAGGCAACACTGGTAGGAGAAATCCAGTGGCTTTGATCCTAAACTTGGGAGAGAATTCGAAGCTCACATGCCCAAATTTATGGGGGCAAGTGCTTGCCATCAGGCTGAATTTCAAAAAATAAGCTGGAGGTTTTGTTGCCCTTCACGTTAACCTCTACAGTGCCACTCTGTGTTGGCAGGGACAGAGCCCAGTAAAAATCACGTCCCACCTAAAGCCATATGTAAAAACTATTAAATGGGTGCTCTGAGCTGCTGAGGTATTGTTGTTGTTATTTATTTTGTCCTTTTCAACCCTTCCAAAGCTCTTCCGCTTCCAGTTCCACTGGCTAGGAACAAAGTAAAACCCTATTTCCAGTGATGTCCAACAATGGGGCCACTGTAAATTCTGTTTTATTGCCAGTGCAGAAAACAGAGCGGGAATAAACGTCCAGTTGAAAAGGAAGATGAATAAAACTCGAAATGAAACTGCTCTGAGTGACTGTGACCTTCAGAACTGTTACCGTCCTGCTCTGATCGTTTGTTATGAGTCCCACAGCCCCGAAAAAATTCACAGCACTACCGAGTTTATTATTTGAGGGAAAGAAAGGGAAAAAATATGAGTGGATTTGCTTAGCTCCTGAGAGCAGGAGCGGGATCAATCTTCCAGAGGCAGCGAGCGTGGGGCGGGGGGGGGAGGCGAGGAGAGGGCTCAGCCTCTGCAAGATTCCTGCCCCAAAAATCTGCGAGAAAGCGAGGCCGCGCTTGGAGCCATCATCCAGCGGCGCCGCGCGGCCCGCCTTCCCGCGAGAATTTTATTGCGATTTCCATTATTTCAACAACAACAAAAAAAATCAGATAAAAATACTAAAAAAAAAGGAAAAATTATTAAAAAAAAAAAAACGACCCCTAGATATTAAAATAAATAAATAAAATTCCCCCCACCCCCCCACCCCCGGGTGAGCCGAGGGCGCTGCGCCGCCATCGCGGGGCCGGATCGCCGCCCCCTTCCCCGCCCGGGCCGCCCCCCGGCCCCGCCGCCATCGCTCGCGGCCCTTCCCGCGCCGGC
>VZUI01050276.1:0-36788 GCA_013401135.1 Cettia cetti
AGGAGAGGAGAGGAGAGGAGAGGAGAGGAGAGGAGAGGAGAGGAGAGGAGAGGAGAGGAGAGGAGAGGAGAGGGAGACCATGGCTGACAGCCCAGTTGTATTCTGCACCAAAGAATGTGTATCTGTTGAATGAATGGATTTCTTTATTTTGCATTTACCCTTTAAACATGTTATTATTCCACATCTCTGTTTCTATGAATCATTCAGTAATGTTTCACAAATTTCCAAAAGTGAGCAAATATTAGTCACCTACCTAGACTGATACAGGTAGCTCTGTGGGTGGACAGGTGGAGGCAGGTTAGACTGTAGCTATTGCTATATTTTCAACATATCCTTTCTGCTAACTAAAATTTTCTTTCTAATCCTTTGAACAGATCAACTGCATGGAGACATGGGTAGAAGCATTATCCAGGCCTTTACCACATGACTCAATATTAACATATTAATACTAATATTAACATATTAATACTACTACTACTAATAGTAGTAGTAGTAATAATAATAGTAATAGATAAATATCCCAATCATAATAGACAACTTTTTTGCATGGAGTAGTACACATTTCACATGGATGACTTACCTGTGTATAGGCCTACATTATTTAATTGAATTTCTCATGTTTTGCGTAACAGGATAAAGGCATCAAAAACTAAAAAGGCATTTTCCTTCCCTTCCTTTCAAAATAAAAAGTACAATTGTGCTTGTTTCAGCAAACAATATTAAAACTGCAGTTCAGAGGTGCTGTGTCCAACTAGGAAATGAATCATCTTTGAATAAGAAGGAAGCCATATGTCATCCTTCACTCCTGATGCAACTCTCCTAAAATCCCAGCCCATTGTTACCATTCTCTCACATTAGGTCTATCTTGCCCTCCAGTTGCCGTTCTGTTCTCCAACAAAATATAATTTTCAACAAATCCAGTTCTGTGGTATAGATACTCTTAGTCAAATTCTCTTCTATATGTAAAAAATTTTGTCCTTTCCCTGCCACTTGTGTTTTGTGTGGCTTTGTGCTACATTTCTCTATTGTAATGCTGGAACATCTAATTAACATAGCTTGAATAGGCCACTTGAACAAAAATCTCATGGACTTCTATCATACAGTGTTTTGGATTTGGAGAGACCATAAAGATCATATGATTCCAACCCCCTGCCATGGGCAGAGACACCTTCCACTAGACCAGGTTTCTCAAAGCCCAGTCCTGCCTGACCTCAAATTCTTCCACGGATGGAGTATCCTCAGCTTCTTTGGGCAACCTGTTCCAGTGTCTCAACACCCTCACACTAAAGAATTTCTTCCTAATGCCTGAAGGGAAGAAATCTACCCTCTTTCAGTTTAGAGCCATTCTCCCTTGTTCTAGCACTATATGCCCTTGTATAAACCCTCTCCAGCTTTTTAAAAAGCCCCATTTAGGTACTGAAAGGCTGCTATAACAGGAACCTTCTCCAGGATGAAAAACCCCAGCTTTCTTGTCTTGTCTTCATGGGAGAGATACTTCAGCCCTCTGAGTACCTTCATGGCTTACCTCTGGACCCACTCCAGCAGTTTCACATCCTTCTTATGTTGGGGACCCCACACCTGGATGCCAAATTCCAGGTGGAGTCTCACCAAAGCGGAGTAGTGGGAGATCATCCCTTCCTTTTCCCTGCTAGCCACAATGCTTTTGGTGCGGCCCAGGACACTGTTGGCTTTCTGGGCTGACAGTGCACTCTGACAGGACACATCCTGCTTTTTGTCAACCAATATCCTCAAGTCCTTTTCCTCACGGTTGCTCCTAAATCGTTTTTCAACCATCCTATATTTGTTTATGGGATTAATTTGAGCCATGTGCAGGAACTTGTGCTGTGCTTCGTTGAACTTAATGAGGTCTGCACTGGCTCACCTCTCAAACGTGTCAAGGTCCCTCTGGATGGCATATCCCTTCCCTCCACTGACTGCACCACACAGCCTGGTGTGGTCAGCACACCTGCTGAGGGTGCACTAAATCCCACCGTCCATGTCACTAAGAGGGCTGTTAAACAGCACTGATCCCAGTGCCAGTCCCTGAAAAACACTATTCGTCCTATGTTTTGGGAGCATTCAGTGTGAAGTCCTGGAGAGGACTATTTTAGGAGAGTTCAGACTGTGTCAGTTCAGCCTTACAAAATTATCAAACCCAGTGGCAAAAATAAGACTTGAGTTTATGCTCTTGCTTCAAACAGAAGATGTCAAGACTATAAACATATATTAATTAACCTAATACACACTCCTTAAGTGAAGACAGAATAGAAACAGGTCATTGGCTTTATTGGAGTTATAGTTTGGCAAAACTAGTCTGATATCTCCCCCCTGAACATTCTCTTGGAAAGATTTTTTGGATGCTTATATGTGAGATGTGCTACAATTTAGCTGGTATTTACTAACATGTTTAATAAATAAAGTGTTACCAAATACTCCTTGGAGAACATTATACTGATTTTGCAGAACCCTTCTGTATTTGCATTAGCCTCTTTCTTTAGGCCACCTGACAAAATCCTTACATAAACTACACTCAGAATCAGTGTTAAGACTTTACTAGCTCTTTAGATGTCCTTTCTAGCTTCAGCCTTTGGTTGAGATCTCCTATTGCACATCATATCTGAGAAATAGCCCTGTCTTGTTTTGCCGTTCACACTTAAGGTGTCACGTTGCTAATGTGCGATCTCAGGACCAGACCAGCCGGGAGTGGCAAAAAAGATAGGGACGGGAATGACGAGGATATCTGAAAAATAAGAACTTTAATAAACAAATGAAGATAGCAGAACAAAAGCCATGCACGGTATGGGATGATCCTCAAAGACAAAGCAATTGGATAATCTCAGTAATATATAGGGTACGGGTTGAGGGTCCAGAAACAATCACAAGCATGAATTAAGAACATTACCAAATATGTCATACTCTGAGAACCAATCAGCTACTGTAACTGGAAACATTGCCTAATATGGAACAACTTAATTAGCATAATAACTCCCATGATCCCACTCTTCTCACCCTAACTTGTCTAGGTGTCTCCTTTCTTAGTGTCGTGTCTCCCAGGATCTTAAGTTGATGCCTTCTGGATAACCAGTTGAGGCCAGTCCAATTTCCATTCCAGCCAGCTCCACTCCCATGGTAACGTGTTAACCCCACACTGACCATGGATAAAAACTGTAACTGGCTGAAGTCAATACCTCCTATTTAAAAATGAATGGTAAGATGGTGAAGCTCCAGATTTCTTAGGGCTGCACTTTCAGGGGGTAAATTGTACATAAATCACATGAGAGTTCTTAGGCTATCCTTCTTTGCTTTTATAAATGTAGCTGGTATTACATAAATGGACTCAGCAATTTATGCCAAATCACTGTACCAAAACAATGTAAGTGTTGCCAATTCTTGACATATTATCAGATGGCAATGCTTTCTTAGCAAAGACACTCACATTAAAAAATCCAGAAGGAAAGCGTAATAGAGAAATCCTAAAAATCCCATTTTTTATTGTGTTAGGAACTATAAATACATATATAAAAATATATAGACTGCCTTGAGTTAATCATTAAGTCATTCATAATTTAGATAATTTAAAATTCATTAGGAGATGGGATGGGGAAAAAAGCATGTAAAAGATGGCTCTTGATTATTCTTCTTTTATATACACCGCAGTTCTCATCAGTAATGAATATATTAACCAAACAAATGAAACCCTGACTACTCTCTGAAGAATTCTGACACCGTACTTCGTGAATCCCTCTTTGGGGAAAGTATCCACTCCATCACCAACCAGCTTTTTTGTGTGTGCCTTACTTTGGTTTTGTTGTATGTATATCTTGGTTGGTATTAAAATTTAATATGGTTTATACAATTAAAAACTTTTAAATTTTTAAAACTATGGTAAAACTTTGCATTTCTTGTGGTTTAACAGGTTTAGAGAATTAATGTAAGTTTTACCACTGTAATTAAATGCAGACATTTATAAATGTTTCGTGTCTGAAAGTTGTGTTTGGCTGATGCAAAGTCTGAAGTTAAATCAGCCTGACTATGCCATAGTAACAAATAAAATTTCATATTTATAGTATTCTATTTTTTTTGTAATGTCTTATCACTCAGTGATAGGGAGTATGTTCTCATCAATGCCTGAAGTGACTATAGCTGCCAGCTGTAGCCCACCTCTTCCTGGAGAGTCATGAAATGAGCTGTTGCAGCATGAAAATTCAGCCTCTTTGTTGGAGAAACCTCACTGTGATCTGTATAGAGTCATTCTCACTGGCACAGCTGCCTCAGCTCTATTGTCTGCATGGCTCATAGAGGAGCCAGATGGGTCGGCTCTTGTTTCTGGCTGTTAGCCTTATGGAAAGTTGAGAAATCCATGGCCTTTAAGGTGTCTTTTACGTACAGCAGAGGCCAGCAGCAGTTTTGTCTTATTTAACTGGCTAAGTGAAACATGAGGAACAGTCTAGTGGATGTAGAAATAGTGACAATGGAGGTCACTCCTAGAAAGTTTTGTGATCCTCTGCCATGTGGTTGCCGGAGGATTTTTTGTTGTCTTTAAGAACTGGAAGTAGGTTTTACAACTAGTTCAAGAATTGTTTCTGTTCTTTCTCTGAAGAACCCTGAGTACCACACTGTTGGTGTGGTACTCAAAATCCAAAAAAATTCTGACGCCCAGTGTAGACACTGCTCCAGGAGAACCCTTACTCATAAGAGAGATGTCCTGTATATCTCTGCTCGTTAGAGGAGCAAAAGGTGAAGATCACAGCTCTGAGAGGTTAGAGAGAAGTGGGGGACAGGTAGAGTATGTGATAGTTTCTGAATTTGCCTTTGTAAGTTCATAATTCTGTAATAAGCAGAGAAATCCCCAAAGCAAACAGCAGTTCTGACTTGAAACTCCACGAGTTTGTGCAATGTTTTGTTTGGGGTTTTTTCCAGGAAAAAAGAAAAGAAAGTTGTTAGATCATTGAAAGCATTTTCAGTAGTTGATAGTTCACAGAGTAACAGAATGGGTAAGGTTGGAAGAGAAGGCAGTGGGTCATCTGGTCCAATGATGATTTTTCTTTGAATAATAGGGAGTAGGGAAAGAATCTGTCAGGAAGCCTCTGGGATTGATTGGAGTTTTCATTGAAAAGACAGAGAAAACACTTTCACATCCTCCATTTTTTTTTTCCCATCTTCTTTTTGAATTTTTATTCTTTCCTGAATGTACTGGGAACTTGCCATGTCCTGGGTCAGGAAAAAGACCACAGCCAGTTTATTATTATTTTTGCTTTTAATGAAGCTGACTTCTTTTCCCAGTATGTGCACTTTGCAGTCCACTGGTTTGGACAGGAAAATCTGTTCTTGTTAAGAAAAACACTGAATAAAACAGAGCTGTTAGCCTGTATCCAAAAATATTTTATGTTTTTGTTTTGGGTTCTGCTGGAAACGCTACATTAACTTTGCCTCAGGACACTAATTAACAAACTGGCCATTAATTGCTGGTAATAAGGAACTTGTCAGCAGTCATTGTTCCCTTAAACTGCCTAAATTCAAGAGGACAAGTTTGGAAGAAAGTAAGAGTAAGTAAGAACTTTCCCTCTGAAAGATCCGTCTTTTCTCTTAAATGAGAGAAACTCTCAGTAAGTGAATGAAAAGGGCCTTGGGACCTCAGATAATGTTATTTTCTGAAGCAACAGCGATTTGTGTAGAAATGGCCAGTAATGTGATGCTAGGATAAGTTATTTCCTTGATAATGCTTCTTGCCTTTGATAGGAAACAAGCTTCACTAAAAATAGTCATGACAGAAAGTGATTCTATTCCCAAGGATTGAAGTGGTAGTCATGGATGTATTTCTTGCCTGTCTTCAATTCTCTCTGTATAAATAATGAAATGGTGACAGATACATGTTGTGACATTAGTCAGTAATAACAGTTGCTGCCATTTACTCTAGAGGCGAAAAGTTGGCCTGAAATTGGAACATGTATTTTAGGCCCCAGGTCATTGGGAAAGAGGAGTGCTTGGAGTTAGGGGCAGAAAAGCATTGCACTAAACACATTATGTTCAGGGAATTCACAGGCAGCTTCTGACTTCTTGTATTCCAGACAGTACAATGCTTTTATCTTCATAGTTTCTGATTTTCAAAGGTGTGAAAAAGGATATAAAACCAGATAAAATTCTGATTCAGAGGAACTAGCAGTGGGCTTTTATATTCTGTAAGTTATGAGAAGATGTAAAAAAAACCCCCACACCCACAAAAAAAAAATCCACAAAAAATAAAATAAAAAAACCCAGGTATTTTTTCTTAGAACATAAATCCAGAACTCCTGATAATTAGAGTTAATTGCTCTGCTAATGTTTGGCTTTTCTTTTCTGAGCTAACGAGACCAGTTTGTCCATTGATGAAACATGAAAGTGATAATTCATTTTTATTGTCCATCATGTAACCTTTTTATTTCTTTTCCTAACTTTTTAGATAATCTTTTAAACACCTGGTGTGCAAGGAATTTTACCTTGAAATTACTGTGAGAAGGGGTAGATTTAGATTATCTACTATAGTATCTTTTTCTTTATTTTAATATCTCATGTTATTGTAGGAATGTTGAGATTACTTAGATATACATTGGTGTTTGGATTACAAAAGCTTGTCAAATAAACTTTGATGATTGCAAAATGGATCAATGGAGGAATAAAACTTCCTAACACTTGAAATTTATGTGTATTAATGCATAGAGGAATGTTTCATATTCAAACTGGAAAATATTTTTGAAGAGTCACAGATCTTAAATCAAGAAAATAAATAACAAAATTAGATGCCACCTCTCTCTACTTCCTTCTATCTCCAATAGCCTTGCAAAACTTGGGAAAAAGAACTTGAATTTTTGACAAAAGAAAACATTTAAATGCACATAACTTTGCCCGGAATTACTGTTTACTTATACTTTTAGTTTACGTATAATTCAATGAGATATTTTGGTATTATGGAGAAGTTTGGGGGTTGGGAGGTTGAATAGATTTTTGATTAATTTCTGAATATTTTTTCATTGTTTCCTTTATTAAAGATGTACAGAAGAAGGAAGTGTAGAAAAACAAAGTTTTCCCAAACCCAGATATTTGTAAAAGAACATACAGGAAACAGAAGTCTAAAAAGACTCCAAACCGAAAAAGAGTTAGTGACTTTATGGTGCCAAAATCAAGATCTATTAAATCTGATAGGCTTTTTCTAAAAAAGGACTGAGTTTTCATTGCTATTAAGCCAGATTTTCTTAAATGAGTGTGATCGATTGATCTTCACGGGTTGCCAGATCCTCACCAAAGTCTCTCTATCATTGCTCCTCAACTGGTCAGTGGAGACAAAATATAACGAAAATCCTGAGTCTTATCAGGAGATAAAACATAACAACACTGCAAAACAGACTTGACTGGGACAAATTAATGACATTTATTCAATTTATTTCCAATCAAAATCAGAGTAAGGTAATGAAAAATAAACTCAAATCTTAAAACCACTTTCCCCCATCCCTCCCTTATTTCTGGGCTCAGCATCACTCCTGATTTTCCTCCTCTTTCCTACCAGTAGCATGGGGAGATGGGGAATTGGAGTCACATTCAGTTTATCACACCTTATCTCTGTCACTCTTTGATTTTTACTTACTTCCTCTGCTCCAGCATGGGGTTCCTCTCACAGGAGACAGTCCCTCATGAGCTTCTCCAATGTGAATCCTTCCCACGAGCTGCTGCTTTTCCCAAACTGGTTCAGCATGGGTCCTTTCTGTGGGACCATGAGTCCTGCCAGCAAACCTGCTGCAACATGGACTCCTCTCTTCATGTGTCCACAGGTCCTGCTAACAAACCTACTTCAGCACAGGCTTCCCACAGGGTCACAGCCTCTCTCAGGCATTCACCTGCTTCAAAATTAGGTCCTCCAGAGGCTACAGGTGGATTCTGCTCCACCGTGATCCTCCATGTGCTGCAGGGATACAGCTGCTTCACCACGGTCTGCACAACAGACTACAGAGGGATCTCTACTGTGATGCCTGGAGCACCTCTTTCCTCCCTTTCCTCACTGAACTTGGAGTCTGCAGAGCTGTTTCTCTCACATATCCTCATTTCTTTCTTCCAGGTGCTGTTGGGCTGCAGCATTTTTCCCCTTCTCAAATATGTTTTCCCAGAGGCTCTGCCACTGTTGCTGATGGGCTCAGCTGTGGCCAGTGGAGCTGGCTCCATTGGATGTAGAAAAAGCTTCTGGGAACATCTTGTAGGATCCTATAGGAACAGTCAGATAACTTAAGGCATTCCAAGTGATGAACTATTGCCTTAATTTGGGCCTGTTTAATCTAAAGTAGAGAAGATGAAGTAAAGATATGTTGAAAGCCTTCAAATATTTAGAAGACTGATGCAAACTGCAAAGAATTCGTTTTATAGCATGCCCATGTAGTAGAAATAATGAGCTTATATTGCACAGATTAGATGTTAGGAAAACTTCTCTAACAGTAAGGATACTGGTTAGTTTCTGTAGGATATCAGTGAGTTTCTGTAGACTGCTGGAAAATTTGTGTTGTTCCTAGGCACTTTGGATGAGTTTTCACTGCTATGCTGGATATCTGTCAATAATGGACTTTTGGAACTACTGTGGATTCATGGGTGCATTGTGGATTGGATCAGGGACTAGGGGAGCCTTTAGGATCCTTTGCAGGCCTATGGTGGTTCTGTGAAGTTAAATGCCTTGTGGAGCCCAGTCAGCTGCAAGGAAAATTATTTCTCTATCATCAGATGAAAAGCTTAAAGAACTAGCAAACAGAAATCAAAACACCTATCAGTGAGATGAGGACTCCATGAGAACACATTTAAAGACAGCAAAGAGAAGTACTAAGATTTGGTTATAATGGCATCAGTTATTGTTTTGTATTGTAGTAGGGCAGTAATTTGCAGAGAACAAAGTACGAGTTTATGTTGCTGGAGCACCCTTAACCCCCTCTCTGGAGCTGTGATTCTCAAAGAGATAATACCAAGATATTGAAAAAAGCTTATGGTGCTTCCAGAAGATTAAAACCTAGATGAATTACAAGAAACAACATGTGGATGAAGAAATTGGTCGAATTGGATAGCGGGAGGATGAGCTCATCTACAGAATAGCTATCAACCAATGAATCTATCTTCTTGGCTGTGTGTTACTGTCTGACAGTGTTTGGTAGGCCTTGTGGCAAAAGCAAGCCTTGAGATGGGATGAAATCCAAATTTAATACCTCTTTGAGTTAAACATACTCTAATCTTATTAAATGATTAGGAAAATTTCAGGGAATTTTAGAGGGACGGGGAAAGAACAAGGGGTAAGGTTCAGTTGCTGGATGAGTTTCTGAAGAAACCTGTTTCTACTGCAGAAAAGGAAGTGGGGGTGGAGAGCAAATTCCTCCTTGTGCTGGCTGCAATGGCAGTATGCTCCAGTTGGTCAGTGAGAGGCTTAGATGTGCCCAAGCAGAGTGTGCCTTCCTTGGGCATCCAGTCTGTTTAGAGAGGGAGGCTGGAGTGTGCCAGGTTGAGGTTAATCCGCCTCCTTTCCCATGCACAATTAAAGAACTCAATGGCTTCAATGCTGGAGATGACTTTCAGAGCCCTTAGATTTCAGAGCTGTTTCTCACTGATTTCAAGTTTAGCCATAATGAAATAGTTCACTGTACTTTTTGGTTTGTTGTTTTGTTTTTTTTTTTCATCTTTCTAGAATAAAATTTGTTTGCTTGTTACAGAAAAATTTTGAGGATTGGTGAACTACATGTAGGGTTTGAAATTTAAATGCTGGTCATTGTTGTCAATAAAACGATGAAAACCTATATCTAAGTACTACATAGAAAACAATAATTGGGTGAAAAATTTCAGGAATTTATGTGGGGAACAGGTTTTTTCTTTCTACTTTTAGAATTAGCTTTATTTGCATTTCATTTTATTTGTGTTTTTCTTTGGGCTATTTAAAAATCCTTGGGAGTTAAACATGACAGGTTGCATGTTTCCATGCCATGAGTATATGAATTCCTGCTTACATAAGAAAATATTTGAACATAAAAAGCTATAATTTGGAATCAGATTGTGCAGGATGAATCATGAGACAAAATCACCTTAGAGTGCCAAAAACATATTCTGGTATTCCTGCCAGAGTATTTTCATAAAACATGTTTTTCTTAAAAGGAATTGCTCAGAAGGTAATAAATGAAAATCATAATAATAAAAGGTTACAAAAAATGTATATGTTATATGAAAAAAGAAAAATACCTTTGCCCTCATATAGATTACTTTTCCAAGGCCCCTCCTGAATTACAGTTAAAGAAAAAACTTCTATTTTGGTGTTTCACTTCTTTTGTTGATTTAATATAAATAGAATTACTGTATAGTGGAATAGGGTAATCTATGGTCTTCATGCTGATTTTTTTTTTTTCATTTTATTTAAAGTCAAAGTTATCCAAATTCCCAGGTCCCTTATGGTCAGTGTGAACATCGTGGGCTACAAGTTATCAGCTTGATTTTTTTTCTTACATTGTACTCCCATCCTAAAAGCATCAGCTTGTCTTCAGCTGCCAGCCAGTTTCTTTGGGAAATGCTGCTCAAAGTTTCCGCTCCTGTGTTAGTCTCACCAGGATCACAAGGCAGGTACAAGATAACGAGTCTATGACAGGCCTCCAGGAAAACACTGCAGAAGGACCCCCATAAGTGTCTGATGGGACTCTTGCTAAAACTGAAATGTGCCAAAAACGAATGTGGCTATTTTCCTGAGAAAAAGAAATACTTCTTTCTTTTCCTATCCCTTCAGAATGAAGTAAGGGATGTCCCATTTAAAATGTGTTTTATGTACAAAATACAAAAAATGACTGAAGCTTTAAAAATTGTACAACATTAAAATATATAAAAGTAAGTCTGTGGCAGTTTTGAGTTGATAGAAGCATGATAGAAATGGTAATGCCAAAATTTTGTGTCTTGAATTTCTCAAAGAGCTAGGTAATCAGCTCTGCAAGTTTTCAATACCTCTGTGGGTGTCCAGCACCTCACAGATAATGGATTAAATAATTAGGGAGATGGCATGGTTGAGTACATCTTGAAAAAGCGAAAAGGTTTTCATAAAAGAAGAAAACAACACAAAAATAAAAGAACAAAGCTGAACACAGTGTAGGGACAGGTCTCACACACATGCTACAACACCCCGAAAATGCACTGAAAAGCCTCTTGCTCTTCCTTAAGTACTGAATGATTTAGGTGGGTTTTTTGGCAAACAGCCCAATAGAGAACAGTTATTTATCTGAGGAACAGGTAAAGAGACTTACCAGTGTTTTTGTCTGGGCACTGAGCCAATTACTGTCAGGAAAGCAAAGAAGCATATAGTGTTCTTCCATTAAAAGGTTTTGAGGTGAGTCTTAAACCTTTCCCTATATGGAAACACCTGCTTGGGTGCGGGGTGCTTTACTACATTTGTGGGATTTGCTGTTGAAGTTATCTTAAAGAGTAGTTCCCTGTAACTGAACCTATACTAAAGCCTCAGTTTATAGATAAGATTTGATGAATCTTCCAGTTAAAATATTAATATTTTTAAAAATTTGTCAAAACATTCAAATTTACATTTTAAAATCTGATGGGGTTTTTTGGTTTTTTTTGGTTTTTTTTCTTAAATTTAAAGCCATTATCCATTTTACACTTTTGGACAGTTTATATTTTAAAAGAAAAAATAATCTCAAAGTTGAGTATTTCTTTTAAAAAAATTATAGTCCCAGTTAGGATATACAGGCTCGTTTCTTGCTTGTGGGAAAAGCTTAATGCTTCAATTTTTCAGTTCAACTCTTTGAGATCATAAACATTCTAGAAATACAGGAAATCTCTTTTCCACTCCTGCATACAGAGACACAAACCTGTGGCCGCACAACACATTATTTACTGGAAAAAAGCACTATATTAGTATAGTATTGCTTTACCAATGTATCTGCAAATACCTTCATGATATTAGGGAGTTAACTTAGTATATAAGAGTCAGGAGCTAAAAAAAAGCTGCTTAGCAAACATGCTTGGTGATCAACTTAAGTGCCAAACCCTATTGTTTACCTTTCTGTAGGGGTGCTGCATATGCAGCACATTGGAGAGTTCTTAAAACTAAACCTAAGTGAGGCCAAAACTCCTTTCAATTTCTCTTGCATGATTTGTTTTTGTAGGTATTTTGGGGATTGGTGGGTGTTGTTGTGCCATAATTATATTGATCATCAGCTCTATTATTTTCATTGCACTGTCCATGACCATATGTCCCCCAAATAATTTTGGATCTACTGGCTTACTTCAGGTAAGTTTGCTAGAGGAGTTAGGTAGCAGAAAGGGCAGAGACCTTGTCAATGCCCCCACACAGGAAAGGGCACTGTTGTGAGTTTCCATAGTACACATCAAAAATTCACAGGATACAGAAGCCACCAGAATCACTAAAGTTGCAGGGAAAAGAAGGAATTGGAGTTTCATCTTCCTAAGCCACTATTTGAATTTTACACAAGAAAAGTGTAGAAATTATCTCTTAGTACTCATATGATACTTGTTTCAACCAACCTGTCCTTCTTATCATTTTCTTTCTCCCCAAGTATAAAACCTGTTTGCAAGCAGGCCTATTCCAAAGTAAAATATTCCAGTGACCTGGAAAGAATGGGGATGCCACATAGGGATTATAGTGGAAAAACTGACGTAGCAAAGTGCTGTGTGTTGGGAAGGTGGCTGCTTGGAGAGCAGAGCAGAGGGCTGACCATCATTCAGCATAGTAGACTGTTGTGGGACACTCAGCTGGCTAGAAGTGTCTTCATGCCAGCAGGCAGCCTAGAGCTGAATAAGTGGCCTGAGAATGGCTGTATCTGCTTTTAGGTATGTTTTCTTAATTTCAGAGATTGTATTATGAAGCCAGAGGGAGTGCTTCAGGCAGAATATATAAATTAATTGGTACTGAACTGTGTAGGAGGAACTGAAGTCCTGAAAAGGGAAGCTTACAATAAAACCTCTGTCTGTGTGCTGCAGAAAGGTGTTCAAGCTGCCCAGGTCAAACCTCACACAGTATTTCCAGCAGATGAAAGCGGTGGCCTAGAACTGTTCAGGAGACTGAACTGGTGAAAACAGAATCTTGGCTCACCACACTGTTTTTCAACAATTGTGTTAATGTAAGATTTCCAGCAGACATGGGTGGAAGATTCAGGATGTGAATTGAAAGATTCTCTCAAACTATCCCAGAGTTTGGGAGTGGAGTTTGGCTGTAAGTCCTTTACAAAAACAAAATTTGTAGAACTCAAATCCTGTTCAAGCTATCAAGTGTCCTCCAAAATTTAGAGGTATCTGGATCAAGCCTTCTTGCTATGGTCCATCTCTAATTTCCACAAAGTATTCTAAACTTCTAAATCCCCTTTCTGTTCTACTTTTCTTTCCTGACTGTATTTTGACTCCTTTTCCTCTCTTATTCTTGTCCGTCTAAAAATGTCAGTTGGGGTTTTACCAGGGAGTTTTATTACTTTGGAATGCATTAAGTTTTGTTTATCTGGTCTTCTTTGTCCATGTCCCCTCCCCACCTCCTTGTCCCCACTTCCCTGTCTCCAATCTGTTCAACAAATTTATTTTGTTCTTCAACTGCAGTTCCAAGGAATAAGCAGCAGTAGCTTTTAGTCACATTACACTATCTGCTCATAACTAGATATAGTGAAATACAGTTTGTGCTCTACACTACCAAGAAGTTTGGGTGTTTTTTAATTTCTAAACAACTAAGTGCATTCATGATGCAGTTGGAGTAATTTTGAACTGGTTCTTCTGGATTTTTTTAATTCCAATTACAATGTGGAATTATATATGGATATATATGGATGACAGAAAAAAGGCTATGACAAAAATATTCTACGGAATCCACAGCAGAATTTTTAACAGTATTTAGTAGCTTACCTTTGTATGGGTACAGAATGTGTGTTTATAACAAAGCTTAGTTCATTAATTGATGATTTTATTATTTATAAAAGCAATGAGTCACCTCATTTAGAAAAATACTAATGTATTTAATCCAGTACATAGATTTTAGCAGCAGTCTAAGCAGTGTGAAGACACAGGTCAATAGGAATGTCAGATGAAACATTTTTACACTTTTACACAATGGCTCTGAACACAAAAAGCAATAGAGAAACATGTATAGCCTCTTTCAGAATTATCTACAGGGAACAAAAGGTGTGTCTGAACAACTCCAGCTTCATGGGCACAACTGTAGCAATATAGAAGTAAAACTTGCTTAAAGTTGCTTTTATTTAGCCATACAACAGTGACAAATTAAATTTTAATATATTAATGTATATCTGTATGTGGAATGGACTCTTTCTCCTGGAAAAAAGGAAAAAAAAAACCCTTAGAATATTTTTTGCCAGGATATTGAGGTAGATCTATCTATTAATTTAAATTTAAATTCAAATACACCATCTTTGACTCTAGGTGCCAGAAAAGTTTGAAGTATGTTCTTTGCCACGAATAAAGTGGTGACTATTTAAACATAAAGAAATAAAAATTAAAAAAAAAAAGTCTGAGAAGGTGAAGAATGAAGAAAAATATGCATCTATGTGGTCTTAGTATCACTTTTTTTGCTTGTAATAACATTTATCAGTACAGGCTTTACTAGCATAGAGATTATGATTATGCTCATATAGTGCTTACTTAATAAAGTCATCACAATTTGCTTGTAGTCTTCCAGTGGTGTAAAGTATGTGCATAAAGCTTTCCTTTGCTAACAGAGAATATTAATAAGTTTGCATATTCAATTGCTCAAGTAGTAGGAAGTTGCATTCAGTAAGGCTGTCAGCATGAACTTGTCAGTGCCTTATGTATCTATGTTGAAAAGGATTCATTCAATTGCACTGTTCTGTGCTTCTCTTTTTCTGCATAACCTTTTCAATATTTATTGAAAGATATTATTCTTGGAGTTTCCAATTAATCACAATTAATACTTTTTTGTTGTTGTTGTTCAAAGTAATTTCATGCATTCAGACTGTGCTTCAAATCCTGCATTGTTAATTTCCTCAAAAGTGATTTTTTTAAAAAATTATTCTTATCAGTGCATTTTCAAATTGTGTCAAGGATTCTTTCCTCACCATACCAAAGGTAGGTGAAACAAAGGAAGTGTTTGCATCCTGGAAACCAATGTGCAGAGAAATTAAGCTAAATGTATCCATTCATATTTGGGAAATCTGAGAGGTCTAGGACCTGATTTCTTTTACAATACTATGAATTAGCTTGATCTATGCAACACAGAATGCTGCAGTCACATCTGACCAGCATGTATGTAATTCAAGCAACTTTCAAAGCAGGCATCCAGAAATTGAGTTAAACAGAACTTGTGACACGTTACATATAAAAATCTTACATGATCAAAGGCCATAATTTGAGTGTCTTTTCATGGAGATCAGAAAGCCTTGGAGCTATAGCAAGAAAGATTACTAAACTTGTATCTTGTCAAATATGACTTAAACAATTTATTTCTGCTTCCCCCTAAAAACTTCACTCTTGGAAATAGTCAGACCCATTTTATTGAAATTAGGGATAATATATAATTCAGTCCACAAAAGTAAACAATAAACAATTCAAGCAATAATAATTTTTCAGTGTCAGAAGTGAAGGAAAGTGGGATTGTGCAAAAGGCTTCAGTGAACAGTTGTTAGCAGGAGAGTTGATTGCAATGCCTGCAACAATAGACATCTCAGAAGTCTCCTATCTCAATAGCAATAATGAGAGTAAAAAGATCAGTAAATTATACTGCAAATGCAGAAAGACATAGGAGGTATGCTATACTTTTTTCTTTCCCCTGTGTTCAGACAGGAATGCCTGGGTTGACTATTGAGACAGATCCTGCCTTTTTGTATAGGCCTGCAAAGCTTCTCCACCAGTGGATAATTGATCTGCTCACAGGGATTACAGCATTATACACAGACCCATTGGAGAATGGCAGGTGAGCAAGTTGATTCCCTGAAGGCTGCTCAAACTAAAAGTTTGCTTCAGCTCTGAGAAGTTTGCTAGAAGGAAAATATCGTGGGAAAACGCTACATTTATTTGCCTCCTTTTACTTTTATATCACACAGTCTTCATTCCCAAATATAGTTGCACTGAGCTTCAAGGGTTGGCAAATAGAAACAAAATGCCAAACCCCAAATAAAAGTGTATGTTTCTTCTTCATATCTCACCTGGCATTGACAAGAGTTTTCCAGGCTGACACACTTGTACAGAGCCTGTGCTCAAGAGAATGCACAAATGCATGCTATGGAAAGGTGGGTAGTAAATCCAGCTGTGGGTAGGAAGATTCAAATATGCTTTATCCTCCCTTTTCTGCGTAGAAATCTGGGGAGTCAAAAGCAATGAAAAACAACATTAAGTCAGGTTTGCATCTTCCATCTGCAATCAAAGCTCACCTGTGAAGTTGACCTGATGCTGCTTTAATTCTTGGTCTTAAGTAGTTTAACTGACTACTATAAAAAACTGGAAGGAGGAAGGGAGGCATTCCTGTTGCGTAGACTTTTGTTTCAGTGGGAAAATTGAGCTGATTAACTTGCTGGTTTCCCTTTTCACAGCCCTAGGCAGACATTCAAACAGCAAGGACAGAGTTGGGTCTGCTTTGGCAATGTTCTCCATGTCTCTCTGCGTGTTTAGTTACAAACTTCACTGAAAACCTGCTGTCAACAGTAGTTTACCATGCAACACTGAATTTCTAATGCAAAGACAGCTTTGGAAGGAAAGCCACATTTTTCTTCTATGGACAAGGTAGCCTTTGGGTACAAAAAGGCTGGAATTCTAAAAGGCTGGAATTTGAGAATAGTGACATCCTTAGAAAAGACTGCCTAGGAACAAACTAATGTATGCTCCTGATCCAAAGGGGAAAAAAATATGTAACTAAAATGTCTTTTGGAGAAAATATGGTTTTGGCTTGCTGAGGAGAGGGATCTAAGAATCAGATTGCTTCACTTAAAAGACTTAGCTTGAAGGTAGGATTACTTTTATTGTCTAAATTCCTTAAGTAGGAAGTCTTTAACAATATGAAGAACTTCAAGCATGTATTGTCAAGGACAATTGTCTAATTACCTCTTACAAATTAAGCTAAGTTCCTTAGGCAAATAAGTAAAAAAGGAAACAAATCCCACAAAAGAGAATAACCCTTCATTCTTTTCTTTTTCTTGGTCTTTTTTTCAATCCAGTGTGATCTCATCTGTTATCATGACTTTGCATTTGTTACAAATTTTGAAAGAATTTTCCTAGAAGTCTCACAAATTATGATAATGCCATGGTGTTAGAATTCTTGGTGTTACTTAAATTCTTGGAGTTCCTCCATTCCCTAACTTTTTAAAGGAGTATATAATGTGAAAGGAGGCACAAGAGGAGCATCCTGTTCCAAGCATTGAAGAATAACAAAACATTAGTTCTCCTTGCTACAGGTAGCTCATACAAGTAGCACCCTGTTGTTATGCAGTGATAACCCAAAATAACACAGCTG
This sequence comes from Cettia cetti, assembly GCA_013401135.1. Taxonomy (NCBI): domain Eukaryota; kingdom Metazoa; phylum Chordata; class Aves; order Passeriformes; family Sylviidae; genus Cettia; species Cettia cetti. The sequence continues at coordinate 17,462 of VZUI01050276.1, forward strand.
AAAGTTGCTTTGTTGTATAATCTGTTATGTGGGACATTGTACAGAATATAGTTACAGAGGTGGACCTTTCATATTCAGCTTGGTTCTGTGGTGCTAGACAGCACTTTGCTAAAGCCTGTCAGAAAATGGAGAAGCTTATTTAATTCAGTTTGAAACCACTGGGACATTCCTGGATATTTCTAGGCTTACGCTCCCGGGAGGGTGTAGTAACTGCCTGGAGGTACTCAACAGCAGCTAACACACTCTGCCTCCAAAGTTGTCCAGTAAGGTTTTTATCCTCCAAAAAGGAGGATGAAGCTTCTATGAAGGTAAGACATTATTTCTGATTTGAGGTATCATAACATAACCCAACCCAGCCAGGTTTGAGGTTCAGCTGCAGGTGTAGGATGTGATGCAAGTGTGTCTCACTGTGAAGGTCTGAATTTATAATGGACCCAAAGATAACTTTTTCTCTCTAAATTAAATGTTTACTTTCTTCTTACAGAGCAAATGCAACAACCTAAGATTAATGAGAAGATTTTCACAAGAACTAATATAATTCTGAAGTTCCAACCATTAAGTATAATCATGAAGGAATGTCTGACTAAATAAACAAATAACATCTATGATTTTATAGGCCTGACTCTGCATGTTTTAGTGGGTTTTGGCAGGTGTAGGATTACCTGTGACCATGATAAATGGTGATTAAAAAAATAATTAGAAATTAATAAAAATAAGTAGGGCATGTAGGCATTATGTCACCTTCATTTAATGCTCTCAGGAAAGAGGAAAGTAGGCCAGGCTTCTGGGGACTTTGTTAAATCTCTTTTTAACTGTGTCATGCAACACAGAAAGTTAAAATGTGGGGGGAAAACCCCATAGAATGTGAGATTTATTTGAAAGCCTTATCACAAAGTTTGAAGCTAAAAATGCATATTCAACCATAAATCCGGAGGTTTTCTTCCCAATTCTTGATTTTCATTATAGAGGTTATTTTTTTATCTACATTCACTTCTATTGCTTTTTAATACACAGTCACAATAGTTGGCTGCAACAGGTTTGATCCTGCTGTGCATGCTACTGAATGTGTTTATCTAACCTTAATAAGCAAACCTATCAAAGCTGTCAGGACACTGATTTATGGTAGTGATCAGCTTAATATTTTCATTTTCTTTGCACATGGGGAGATAGTGCCTGCACAAAATCAGCTGCTTGCAAATTAATTCCTGCCTGCACTCTTTTGCCTAGGGCATAACTATCCCTCCCACCCCTAACCTCAACCCAAAAGAAGATTTCTTGTAAAACAGATTCAATGGCAGTGTGACTCCTGCTGCTCCAGTCCCGCTGTGGTCATCTGAGAATCAGGGAGTGAGAGAACACAGGGTTAGAGAAGAGGAGCAAATAGATACATCTGCCCTGAGGGTGTTGTGTGAGCTTTTAAAAACCATGTCAACTACTTGTTCTTCCCTGAGCTCAAGGGGAGAGTGAATGGGCAGCATTCACAATCTAGATGCTGAACCAAAATTGGGCTGTTTTCTTTTAGAAAAGAAGTTAAGAAGTTGTACAAAACCATAAAAATGAAGTTATGTTCCCCTTGAAAAGTCCTTTTTATGCTTGGAATAGAAGGTAATTGGGCCTTTTACATGGCTAAGAGCCTAGGTTTATGCTTATAGGGTGTTCTTATAACAGTGTATATTTGTGGGTTTTGTTTCATGTTTTGTGAATAGATGTTGGTTTAAACAGATACTCCAGAATATTTAACTGTCAAAAGAACCTACATATGCAAAGTTACTTAGGGATGACCAGTTCTGGTTGGATCTGACTGACCATAAGTGCAAGAAGAACTGGTAGAAAGAGTTCAGGTTTCCTAAGTATTCTCATAAATGAAAGACTATTGTGTTGGTGAAGGGCTGTGTGAGGACCTAGGAAAGAGTTTCTCATAATAGAGATGAAGAAAAATAGTAAATTCCTTCTATTCATAACTTTTCCCTTGAACTTTTAATGATGTGGTTAAAGTGAGACCCTACATTCAGCAACTCTTACTTCAGAGTCATCAAGAAAAAGCACAGTCTCTTTCAATCATTCCTTAACTGTTTCACTATTCTATACTTTGAGTCTCTGTAAGAAATTACTTAGTTTCCATTCGTGCTCTATCATAACTCATAGTTCAAGGTTTTAAAAAAATAATTCTCCTGGCCAAGTGCAGATTGCAAAGTGTTACATAATGCTCCAGTGACGTAGTAGTGGGATTTTTCCACCATTGCTGAATGGGTCATTGTTGACATTTCAGGGGCGATTTGCAGCAACTCTTGAATAGGTAGGTTATAATATTAGCAATACTGCCTCAGCATGCTATCTTGATATTTCATGAGTTCAGCTGATTTTTTTAAGTTGGACATCTACTCTACTCAGGTTATAAGCTTTTCCTTCATAATTTTCATTCCATGAATCAATGAAACAAGCCCCAACATGGTATGAATGTTCTACCTGCCAGTTGCTTACAAAGACATAATTGGCACTCTTTCAGCAGTTAAGCTCAAGGGTATAGCTGGAACGTTTTACCACACTCAACAAAACCCACCTGGCTTCCAAGTTTCAAAACTTATTAGCCAGTGATTTTAGAAGGTTCTGAGTAAAAATCATCTAGCTTCACTAAAGCCTCTAATGGTTCCTTGATCTGCCAGCTATAGCAGTCTGTGTAAGTTTCTGGACTTCTCAGTTTTCTTTATGAAAATTTTATTCTTAAGTGAGGGGCTCTTCAGCTTGACTTTATAAAAATGTCCTGGTTCGATTAAGCTTTATTTTACCCATCATAGCTGGTATCTCAGTTTACAAGTTCTATCCTAACTCAGAAGATCTTTGACTAATCATTCTAATTCTCATTTCTTCTCTTTGGTGGGTACTTTTTCAATTAGGTGGAAATAAAGTGAAAGAAATTTTTTCACTCAGCTTCAAATCCATTTTTTTTCCTGCAAGGGACTTATTCGCCCTCAGACTTTCCTTTTACATTCAAGAAAAACAAACATGAGATGAACGAAAGACCACATGAATTGTAGCTGTGAAAATAACAGCAGTGAAAGTCAAGCTAAATTATTACATTTTCTACTTGTTTGAACAACCATGGTTTGCCTGCTCTGGAGTACTTTTCTTTTTTCACTAATTACCTTCAATTACCTGAATGCCAAGTTACTCAAGGCAAATAACACATCTCTAAAAGTAAGTTTGGATAGATATATTTCAGCATAAGAATGCTTGTGTTCCAACTCAGTGAGGTCCAAGAAAAAAAAAAAAAAAAAAAGCATGAATGCCTTGGAAATATCTAGTCTAACTTGAAAATAAAATATTTTTTTATAAAGGAGTTGGTAAGCAGTAAGTTATAACCTCCATAAGGAAAAATAGGTTAAAAACCTCCCAAAGCTTAGCCCCTTCAGCATGTCTCATTTTAGACAAAGAGTTCATAGTTGGAGTGGTGGAGAAAGAAAGCAAAAAATTAATAAAAGTCACTGAAATGTAGCTGTAGTTAAATATAAAAACCTGGTAATATTCGGTACAGTGTTGTATAGACTTACGAAGAGGAACCATGATTGGTGCATACAAAGGTCTTTGATATTAGTTCAGTGCTATTCAGACTTATGAAAGGAGATCTATCTGCCTGTTTGCCAGGGCTAGAGTCTGGCCTGTGCAGTGCAAGCCCAAGACAATTCATGAAACAAGGCAAGAGATAAAAGTGTTTGGTTTTATTAAAATACAACTGGCAAGGTAAGATTAATCCATACAGAAGGAACATATTTATTTCATATTTAAAGCTGGAGAGTGACAATTCAAGGCTAAACTATGGAACTCAACTTTCCTTTACAAAAGCAGATTAAAAGCAGCAAATGGCTTAGTCAGCAAACCATAGTTATTATTCCAGAAAAAGGTATTGAATAGAATGTAAGCAAGTTAAACACAGCCTTGGACACCTGATCATAGGAGTCCAGGAACTGTAAAGATCACTGTTCTGAAACGGAATCATCGACTTGTGATCAATGGAGCACTCTTCAAACCCTGGCTGATCTACCTCCGAAAATGCTAGCTGAAAAAATCCTCTTATATTTTCAAACAGAGAAACTGAACATGCACAGTAGAAGACAGGCCTATGGGCAGCTTTTTGTGTCCTTTAGAGGAAGTATGCCTGCAATTCCTTTGCTCTGGATACCAGTTGACACAAGCTACTGGTTCCATCCATGCTGATGCCATGTATGTTAAAGGCTTTTTAGACTTTGGCTTCTTTTATGATGTCTAAATTTCTGTGATTTTCTTTTCTATGGACAGTGGGTATTTTGCTTCAAATCATTAAATTAAGCAATCAGTAGGCAGTTTTGTCAGAAGGATGTCACAACACTTTAATGAAGCTCAGTAAGAGACAGTTTAGGCTTCAAGGATATCTGTTTCTCTCTGGGTCAGTTATGATGCTTAGTTCTGGATATATCAAAGTAGCTCTTGTGCCAGGTCCTTTGTACTTGATCTTGTAAAGTCAGAGGTAGATTTTGTTTGAGATTTCATGGAAATTCCTGCTCCAAGTTTACAGCACAAAAAAGTCAGAGCTTTATTAAAGTGGCTTCCTTCCCTCACCCCTCTATCTTTTTCCCCCATTATGGAAAGGAAACATCCTTCTGCTGCTTGACTGACATTGCAGTTCTGGAGGGAAGCCCACACTGCTTGAACATGATCCTCACAGTGTGGGGATGCATGCTAGATTTCTTCCCAGTTACGCAACACACTGATTGTGTGCCAAAGCTGAATAATTGTCATTCACAGGACCTCAGAGGAAAACTCTGAAGTGTGAGGACTAATCTGGGGGCCACAGGGAAGTTAATTCAAGGCAGACACTAGGTCTCTGTGGAACACCCAGAAGGTGCCCAGACAGACTAACAGAGGCACCAGCTGAGCTCAGTTCTTCTTGTTTCTTTCCACAGGGTTTCCTTTTTCTAAAACTCTCCTCTCCTTGAAATGAGTGAAAATGACTTTCCAGGTTAGGTGCCAAAGGTCACTGGGTTTGCATTCAGTCATACATTCTACAGCCTATTCAGGCTATTGTAAGGTGCTACTAGTATTGTTTTTTTTCTTTCTCGAATCATTAACTGACTAATGACTTTGTAGGTATTCACATTTAAGAACTATAAATACATCAGTAAAATGAATAACATGTTTAGTATCATATAAGAATCAAAGTGCAACTCACAAAAGGATGGAATGATTTCTCCCTCTCATCAACCCTCCAATGACAGACCCTGATTGATAGCTCACTGAAACAAGAAGAGGTTGTCCTCTCAGAAGCTGGGGATAGTCTCTCCGGACTGCCAGGGTGGTAGAGGGGCAAATTGCTCTTGATCTGAAGAATGTATAACAGTTATCATTCAGAAATCACTTAGATGCATTCTGCTCAGAGAAAATTACACCCACCAGGTTGAAGTCCTACAACAGATCTGGACCTTTTGCTGTAGACAAAGGAAGAAAGGGTATGGAAAGCAACTGCAAACATCCAGCCACATCATTAAGAACTCTTTGCTGGCACACCCATGTTGGGTCCCAGCATTGCATATCCTGCCTGTCTTTCCAAACCCTCATCACCATGGGACGTATACTCTTGAGAAATTCAGCAGCTTCCTAGAAGATTGCATTATTTATGCCATTGTTTGAAAAAGTGCACCAGCATAACAATAATAAGGCTAAAAACATCCATAAAATTAGGTAAGCAAGATATTTTTTTTACTTTCCATGAACATAAACTAGTAAGATGAAAGAACACTTACGAGAAACCAAAAAAAGCTGAGTAGAAACTAACCTTTTGAACAAAGGCTCAAAATAAATTCTCAGATGAACATTTGTAGCTGGAGAAAACATTATATTTCAGTATTATTTAGACTTTGTGGGGTCATTTCTTCTGCAGAGGGAGGAGAAGGAAGGCTAGAGTTATTTAAATACTCAAATGAAAGGAGGAAATTGAATGTATCTGTCTTAGTGTCAACTTTCTTGTGCCCCAGATCAGGTCACTGATACAATCATTAATCCCCTCATCTGCTGATTTTTTGTTGGAATGTATCAAAGGTCTGCATTATTTTGTTGTTAAATGTCATGGAATAAGAGCAAATTATGTAAGTGACCAGGTTTCTTAGAGATGCATTTTTGCAAATCTTCTTTGGTCACAAGATGAATTGAGTTACATGTTCTCTAAGACAAAGAGAGGTAGGATCCCTCTTTCAAACCCAGAAAAGGGAGTTTTATCTACAGCATTTCAACTAAGGCCACAGGGTGTTTCTCTATGAAACCAAGGCTAAAATTAGTTGCCTGCTTTCCTGTACTCATTTGGGTGGGTGTCATATATCTGTGACAGTATATGAAGACTGAGGGGTTCTTACCTGTATGTGAAAGACAAACATGAAATTATCTGAGGGAAACTCATAACTATTTCCTCTGCAATCTCCTGCCTACCAGGTCATTGGCTAGTTGGCTGCTCTTTGATACCATGGTTTGCTCTAGCTGGTTTAGCACCATGCTACCACCTTTGGCTGTGGGTGTGCCCACACTCACATCCTGATCTTAACAAGGGGTTAATTTTATCGTCTTCTTCAGCTTTCTTGGTTTTGAGACTGTCTCAGCAAATTTATGCTGTCAGCTTGGGGGCTTGCTTGTTGTGAGCAAGCTCTTTAAAGAGCAGGACAACATAATGCAATTGTAGAAGGAAAAAAATGGGATTTTTGACAATTGGTTGTAATGCTTTTAAAAATCAGAGAAGTACTTTAATTATTTTCATTCCATATCCTACATGTTGTGTATCAACACTGAGGAAGGAAAAAGCTTTTTATTTTTTACTGATGTTTCTCAAGAAAATGATCTTTTAGTTTTCCTAATGAGTTGGTATCAAAAATAAGTTATTTTTGTGGTCTGTGAATTCTTGGAGACAATAGAAATCCATTTTCTCTTTCAGGAACCGAATTCAGTACCTACATATTGATGCACCTTTCTTGCTTATCTGGCTTGTACAGAGACAGACGTTCTGGGCTTTCTTCTGCTTTTCTGCAGTTTGCCTCATTGCTAAGAAAGATGGCTTGCAAGACCAGTTTACATTCTTTTCCCACAAAGTTACCAGAGGGAAATCATAAAAGTGTAAACATTCAAATTTTCATGAAACTGTGCATTTATTTCCCACAGAAAGGGAAATTTCTGAGCAGTTGTCCCTGATTTCTTTCTGCCTTAATTTCTATTAAATTTTGGCCTCAGTCAAAGAACCTACTTTTGTTGCCTTGATGTTATCCAGTCGGGGATGTCCTCATCATCCACCATCAGAACTGATGACAACCATTTCATGGCATTTTGTTCCCACTGAAGATATATTGCTCATTTTGTTTTGCTAAGGAGGTAGTGCTTCTTGTGTTTTCACACACTTGCTGGTACAAACTATGGTAACCAAAGGAAGAGTCCTCCTGTCCATATTCAAGACATGGATAAAACCCTTTACTCTGCGTTTTGTTGAGAATAAAGATAAGTTGTCACCAGTTGAAATGAGTTGATAACAGTTGTCTTCTGCACTCAGCCAGCACGAGGGACTCACTGTGCCTTAGCAGTAATCAGGCCCAAAAAAAGAAAGTTATACTTGCTGGACTTGTTTTTGACCCTGTCCAAATGTATTTTTGCTCCTGGAACTCCAGTGATATTGTTCTATCCATTGTCTTTTGTCCATCTGGCAACTTTGTGGAGCTGGAAGATAGCATTACTCAAATTGGAAAGAACATAATTTAAGTCCTGCATTTCTACAAGAAAAGAAAAATATTCCCATTCATATATTTAATTATTTCATGGGATAGGTACTCAAAAGGCAAGTTCCTGCTCCATAGAGTAGGGACAGTCACAGAACACTCTGTTGTTAATGGTTAATAGATGAGAGGCTGGAAGTGCTGAATTCAGACCTACTCCAAAACATCTTGTCCTGCTTTGGTCAAACCTAGGCTTCTCTTGAATGAAGACTGTTTCAAGCAAGTAGAACCAAAGTTTTCTTCTTTGGCCCACTGTCCTTTAACAACATACAAGAGCGGACAGTGTCTAACTTAATTATGTGTGACGTGGGACTGATTTAATTCAATTCCACAATAGCAGAGAACCAAGTGCTGGACACCAGCAAACCATTATTCCCACTGAAAAAAATACCCTTGTGTTTGAGGAGGAACATCTGATTTTGTGTTTGTGTAGCAAAGAGTCTGGCATGAATTTGGTCGGGATTTATTCAATCAATACTGTTGACAAACTACAAAAGTTGTTGCCAAGAGTCTTATGAAGTGAAATGTAAATGGTAGTTAGTTTTGCATACAGGACTAAAAATCTTCTTTGTTGTCTTTTAAGGATCCACATGGGTTGTTCCGGGGTAAAGAGGATCTCTTCCTGAGAGTGGCATAGAGATATAATACATTGATTGCGGAAAAACAGTAACAGCTGTAAAAAATTAATGAATTTTATGCACTGTATAACCTAACTGCAGGAGAAATTTTGTACCAAATGCAAACAGAATTACATTTAGGAAAGGATAACACTGAACATGCTAACTGCAATAAACTTGCCATTCATTATAACAGCAGGTTTCATTTTAAATAGGAAGTGGCATAGGAGAAGTGAAACAAAGCAGTGGGAACACATCTTTAGCCATTATTTTTTATTTAGTGGCTTGTCAGATTATACAACGGCTAGTCAAATTCATGAAAAATTGTGGATGATCAAACATCAGGTGTGTTCGCATTACTAAATTCAAAATTATAGATATACTAATGCTAATTTCTAACACCTACTAACTAATGAAAAGGAGAGGATGGTTCTCTGTCTTTTTAAAAGTGTTTGGACTTTCCTGGGTTTTTGTGCATTTTGATGAAAAACTTTGATGAACTTCTTGATGCTGTTTGCTTGAGGTTGAAAACTGATGCAGTTAAGTAGCAGAGGCTGTTAGTCTTGGAGGTTCCCTCAGCTAAGGGGAGAAAGGGATAAGTACATGTGATACAGGGCAGGCCTCCTGGGGGGCACATGGTTATGCCCGAGACTTCCAGTTCTAAAATACAACAATCTGAGCACAATCCTAGATCTGCTCACTCAAAAAAGCATTTTAAGCATGTTCTGCCATTGATTTTGTATATGGAACTGGATGTTTTATCAAGTACAAGCAGACTGAAACTCACATAAGGATTTTATCTTGCATTCATTGAAATCATCACTATTTCTCCTGAATTCATTAGTGCAGAATCTAGTTCTAAAGTATGTATATGGGGAATTAATGCATTTATAATTGTTATTTAGGAAAAGGAAAAAAATTCAAACCAGATAAAAAGGTTTTTAGAGTTTCTTTCATGCTACTTCTACAAAGTGCTTCTCCGAGGTGCTACTCTTTTTTTACGTGAGCTTGAACCAGTGGTTAACCCTCAACATTGGACACTGAAATGTGAGTGTTAAGGGTTGATAAATGTGAATTTCATCATGAGTTGCTTTTCACTTCCTCTTTGCATAACATTTTGAGAATTCTGAATTATCCAATGATTTGGGCTTTGCCTGAACAAGACCACCCACTCCTGTGATATGATAGCTGCAAAGAGATTTAGTGGAAGTTGTTGCACATCAGTGAAAAGTAAATGAAATATTAATAACGTCCTCTAAAAAAAATGCATTTAATTTGTGAAATATTTTCATCACTACAATGAAATGAAAATAGTAAAAAAATAAAATTTTGAAATACTAGATTCTTAAATAATCAATCCCACTACATTGGGCAGTGTGACAGTTAGTGATTATATGTTTTGACCCTCATATGGTACATCAATCATGGCAATGCTCTTTCCCTTTTCGTCCAAGCAAAACCACTACTTCCCACGCAACATGTCATTACCATTGCAATAGGGTCTGCTTGGTAATAGCATTTGGAAGGGATCCTTCACTTTAAAGCATTGTTTGAAATCAAAGCTCCCTTCCTGTTTCAACTTAGCTTTAAAACAGACTTCTAGTGATCCTGGCAATACAATGTGCTTTTTCTTTACCCTCTTCGGTTCTGATTCCATTCATTGCCTTTTGGCTATATTTTTTTTAAATGGAAAGCCAAAAAAGAGGTTTTCCAGGTCTTGAAATGGTATTAAATTCTAAATTTTAGAGGGGGGAAAAAAAGAAGAATTTTCCAATTGACATTTGCCTCTGTAATCTTGAAACCTCCATAGTATGTCCTTTAATGGAAACCACCCAAAAAACTGCAAAAATCTCCAATCTTTTTTCAATTGACTAACTCTAAAAAGAATTAAACTGCAAAATTTGACTTTAATACAGCTGTATTATAAAGAAGTAAGCTGCAAAAAGGAAAAATCCAGAAAACACACTAACTCCACCTGTTGCGGTAAACAGTAGCAAATGGTATTCACTTACAGCATCACTGCCAACAAATTGTGTAAGAATTCCATCTCTTTTCCTTAATTTTAAATACTGAGTCATTAGTTGTTAAGATTTGTACCCTCTCATATGTTCAAGGGGTAATGTTGTAAAAGAAGATAGTTTGCTACTATGTTTTGATCTTTCAGTACACATGGCTGTTGTTTTTTGGGTATTATCTAATCAAGAGTATTAGAAGTGAACCCAGCACTATGCTGTGTGGGAGGTCCACAGACATAATGGAAATAGTTATATTTCTTAGTTAAAATGGGTAAATATTTCCCTCCTTTCTCATGTTACAGCTGTTCTCCTAAATAGGATAAAATCCCCACTGGGCTTTGGGACAACCTAGCTGGAGGGAACCATTTTTCTCTTAGGAGGGAGGGGGCCTGCCTGAGGACATTCACATTGTGCCACGTTTTAAAGCACTGTCAGTCTGATTTCCAGCTGGAGTTGGATGCTACAGGTCAGTGACCTGTTCTGAGAATATCCAACCACTGTGAATTCACAAAAAGCTTCCCCATGAACTTATCTGCTGGTCAGAGAAGAAAGAAATGGCTTAGGATAGTAGGAGCTGCTATAATTTTCACAGCTATATATTAGAACTGCACAGTCAGCTTATAAATGGAATTTGAATTTGTACAGCTGGTCTTCTCCACTTGGTGTTTACTGAATTTCAATGGGTTTGTGTGTTCTATTTTTGTTTTAGTAATTTGTTTGGTTTTTGTAGTTGGTGGATTTTTTCTTTTTAAGTCCTTCACATTGATACCCAGGTTAGTGGGTGCTGTAGTAGACTAATACATTTGGTGAAAGCACATACTTCTATACCTAGACCAATAACAAAGTTGTGCACCAGGACAAGAGTGTGTACCTGCAGGCTAAAAAGGATACAAGCACAAAAGTCATATCAGGTTGTGTTTATTGCTACAGACATAACTATTGCTGCTTCCATAACTGCATTAATGAGCCTGTATCCATGATGGAGTATTTTGATGGTATCTTTTGTTTACTGGTTTGTTTTTTTGTTGTTAGGTCTTTATGGACAGCAGAACATGTGTCTGCATGTGACATGTCTAAGGACTGAAGAGAAGGCAACAGCTTTCTATCACCAAACAATTGTGAATGGAACTATCGCATTACTGCATTCTAATATTGGCAAAACCAATGGTTTTCTATAGTTTCTAATAAAGACAAATGCCATATATTTCATGATTATTATGTAAAATTATTTGGATCCTTTGAGGTAATTATTTCCTCTAACAAAGAAATGAAAGGAAAGTTTACATAAGAATTTGTTGTTAGCTATGAGTGTCTTTTCTATAACAGAAAACCCCTCTATGACTACTTAACATGAGCCTAAGAATAGGGGAGCACTGCCTGGCTAGTGGGTGCTGATGGAGAGTGCACCTACCAGACTCCTGGGAAACACAGTATAAACCTATATTGGTGGAAGGCTTGACCCTCAGGGTAGCTGATCTAAGGAATATACTCCTCCAGATTCTGGAGCAAAACACTCTCTCTGTAAAGCTGTGAGAGAGCATAGTAGCCAGGAGAAGACGACGTGCTGTTAAGGACATCAGACTAATCTGCCCATTCACTGCAGTCTTGGATATGAAATAGTGAGTGCTGCAGCTGGACAGGGAGTTGTTACAGCAGTTTCAGCATAGAGGCTATTGCTGACATATTCTGAGAAAAAGGCAGTATTACCTATGGGATTGTTTTGGTTTTCCTAAGCCATTTCCAAAATATTTTGCTCCTCTTCCAGTGTACTTCTCTTTATTTAAACCAATTTATTTGACTTGCTGCTTATAAATGGGAAAGTATGGCTCATTGAGTACCTTAGCAATATAATTTGATTACCAGACTGCTGGATAATAGCTTGAGTGTTTTATTTTGCACCTTTCAAAATTCTGTTGCTATTGCCTCAGCCCTGCTACTTGCTAATCAATGTCTGGCTGAAAGGTTAATTCTGTGAAAAGATGAAAAGACAGGTTAACAGTGGAGGGTGAATTGGGTAGTTTGCACCTCTTGTTGTTTTTCATGAAATTTGCCTTATGTGGATGAATTGTCAGGGAAAAAATTAACTGACCTGAAAAAGGGGTGAGCTGGGTGATGATAGGCTGCTGACAGTTAATTGGGGTATGCAGGGCAAGGCTGACAGAAGAATTTCAGAAGGATCCAAAAGACTGAATTACTGGTCAATAAAATAGCAGATTAAATTCAGTGTGGACAGAAATATAGTGATTCATAGAGCTGAGAAAAATAATCCTACCTCAACTTAAGGACAGTGACTGTAGAAGGACACTGATCTAGTCAAATCTTTGCTACAACCTAGTAAATCTCTATTATTCCTTTTCCTAGCAAGAGTAGGTCTACAAAGACTGCCCCTTTTTACTCTGTAAACTATGGGAATTCATAACAATTTTAAAAAGTAAAAAAAAAGAAGGAAAAATAAACTGCCTGATCCTGGATCCATAAAGAGTTACAGGCTTCAGTTAAAATTCACAGAAAAGCTTGTGCAAATCAATTTCTTCTTGAAGAATCTTTACTGTTCTCTGTGCACTTCTTTGTGGGAGATGGAAAGTGGAGCAGAGGGTGTCTTTTCTATGTCACATGTCTCAGCACCTGACTCTAGGAATTTATATCATTCTTTCTCCTCAGTTCAGGGGAGAAGAGAAAGAAGGGAGTGTTTAAACTGCAGTGACATCCTCTGGTCTACAGACTACCTAATTGTCTTCAGGTCTTTAAAAGCAAGAGCACTTGTGTACAACTGGAGTAGGGACAGAGTGATGTCTACAACAACAGGCAAAGCAAAAACTAAGTTGGTCCAAAAATCATGTAGTGTTCTTGGTTTAGGAGGTTTATAAGCTGAGACTCAGAAAACATTAGCTAACCCAGAGAGTAGCATTTATGCTGGTTGTCTGGCCTGCTCAAAGAGGAGTCTGTACAATTTGTGATTCTCTGCTTACATTCTAGGACTCTGAATTTAGTCTGGGTTAGAAAACTTGGGGTGGACTCTGAACTCTTAAAAAGAGCACTCCAAACACTTTAAAGGTTCAATCTTGAGTGTCATTTCCTTTCTCTAGAAAATGTGTTTTTCCCAGATATAAAGCTTAGCACGAACCTCATTGTGGCAGACCACTAAGGTTAGGATCATGACTTTTATCCATAAAAAAACATTTTATAGCATTCTTAGCAGCAATCAATACTACAGGATAGAATGCTTTATGATTTATTGCAGTTACGAAGTGCACACTTACATGCAAGGAACTGAGTACATCCTCAGCCGTTTTACAGATGACAAGCTAGGTGGAAGTGTTGATCTTCTGAAGGGTAGGAGGGCTCTGCAGAGGCATCTTGACAGGCTGGATTGATGAACCGAAGGGCAAATGAATGAGATTCTACATGACAAATTGCAAAGTCTTACACTTGGGTCACAACCCCATGCAAAGCTACAGGCTTGGGACAGCGTGGCTGGAAAGCTGCCTGGCAGAAAAGACCTGGGGGTACTGGTCAAGAGCGGCTGAACACGAGCAGTTGTGCTCAAGAAGGCCAAAGGCATCCTGGCCTGTAGCAGCAACAATGCAGCCAGGAGGATTGGGGCACTGATCATCCCTTGATGCTAATGAGGCCACACCTTGAATCCTGTGTTCAGTTTTGTACTCCGTACTTCAAAAAGCATCTGAGGGAGTTGAGATTGTTTAGTCTGGAGAAAAAGTGTCTCATGGAAGACCTTATGGCTCCCTGCAACTACCTGAAAGGAGGGTGTGGCCAGGTAAGGTTGATCACTTCACCCAAGTAACAACTGATAGGACAAGAGGAAATGTCCTCAGATTGTACAGGTGAGGTTTAGATTGGATGCTACCAAGAAATTCCTCATTGAAAAGAACACTAGAATTCTTCACTGTCAAACATTAGAATAGGCTTAGGGAAGTGGTTGAGTCACTATCTCAGGAGGTCTCTAGAAGATATGTAGATGTGTCACTTAGGGAATTGATCTAGTGGTGGACTTGGCAGTACTGGATTAAAACAGTTGGACTTAACAGCCTTAAAAATATTAAAGATCTTTTTCAAGGTAAATAATTCTATGATTCTAACTTAATGTATGACATAATTTTCCAGCCACTTTGGTGTAGGGCTCCAAAGCACAACAACCACTTGTAGGCTATGCTAATTTTCTTCACAGTTCTCTTAAATAGTTATGATTTTCTTTGCATTCACCTACTGGTTTTTTTTTTTTTAGGACAGTGTGGGAATTTTTTTATGTGGTGAACCAAAATTAATTTAGCATTTAATCTAAAGTCATTGCTGTTCCTTTGTAATGTAAGTTTTCATTGATGTCTTCATAATAGATATACTAGATAACCAATGTGTATCTGATGTACACAAACAGAAAAAAATGATGACAAGTGGAAGTGTGTTTCCAGTTGTAGTGAGAGTTTGAATTGGCTTCAAGTTATAATGTTTATGCAATATAAATTATTAGGGAGGCTAAAGCATTGCCAGTAGCTGAACCTTGTATTATTGGATAGAAATCTAGCTATAGCACAGACTGAGTTGAGTCTTCTTTTGTGTGTTCATACACACGTGCACACTGCTAACATAAAGCAGTCTCTGAACCTAAAAAGTTAGTCCAAATATTGTTAAAGAGGTGTTGGAGTAAGTGGCACTTGAGAAGTTCATGCTTTTTTGGGTTGTTTCTATCTCTTCCAGGAAGTACACTGCCTCTCAAGTTGCACTAATTCATGTGTTTGGTTTTTAACTTGAAATTTTCAGTGATCCATATTCATGCTAGTCCCACATTCTCCCTCCTTTTGGAGAGCTTTGGATGTAAGCACCACGCAAATCACTTACTCTATTTGTTCTTACAAATAAAGTGATTTGCGTGGTGTATCACAGGCAATATAACTATGCCACATTCCTTCTGAACTGAGTACTATGACAAGAGAAACCTGGAACTAAATCACATATGAATGTTAAACTATTCTAAGAGATTTGGTACACTATAGAAACATTTCAGGCAGTGAAAGGATAGTTTTGTAAATAGAGTATATAGGACCTATCCTCTGAATACTAGGCATTTGGTGTTACCGTGAAGAGCCTGTCTAATTTATGACTGAAAATCAGATGCGGGAACGTTAATTTGAGAGATGTGAGGTCTAATATTGTTTCCTCCAGAATCTTTTCCTGTTTGTTGCTGAGGGCATACCTGGTAGGAAAGCTAATTTGTTTCTAAACGCGTAACATTTACCCTAAGTCATTAATCCGTCCCTTACAGATACTGATTTCCAAGATACCTGAATTTGATCAGAGAAACAAAATACGCAAAGGATTTTTACTCAAAGGATTTTTTTTTCACAGCTTTGAAGAATAATTGGGTTTAAAAGCTACATTAATTAAAATCTAGTGGATCTTTGTTGTATTGCATTTCTTTGTACATATATCCACATGCTTTCTAGTTTGTACTTACTTGTACTTATTTCCTTATTTATTGAGGACAAGAAACTTTTTGCTAGGGCTTCTGAGAGGAGGCTATATTTTGAAACAGTTTCTCTAGAGAAATGAAGAAACAGTGTTTGAATTTAAACATTAGTTGTGGATTTAAGGTCTTGTACTGTCTAAGGGATGCTGCTGATGAAAAACAATTCCAATAACAAACTTAACTGAACTCTGTATGCTTGTGTTGCTAACATATTGCTATTCTGTGAAAAACTAGCAGGGAAAGAAAAAGAAATTATCCTAAGATACTGATTTTGAAGATTGTGAAGAAAGAACAGGTGGTTGAATTCTGCTGTTAGTGGCAGCAAATCAGTCAGAAATAGCAGTTGAAAAGGAAAAATGGAAGTTTGAAAAGAAAGGTTTTAAGCTAAAACTAAGCTAAAAAGTCTTTGGTATACTGTAATGAATATTGGTATGCGTGCCATCATACATATGCTTTGTGAGTATCAATGTTTGCTGCCTGTCAGCCCAGCATGGAAGACAAGCTTGAAGTAAGAGAGCCAGTTTTCCATAAGGCTCTTTCAGATATGTTACTATATAGATATGGAATTGTCCAGCTGTGCAGTGCTCCCTGTGCACTGCTCAGTTAAATCTGTCTAGCTCTTGTCATGGGTGATGGCAGTATACTCCATTCCCTTCAAGGGCAAAGAATTTAGACAGACTTGGAAGAAACTAGTTTTCAATTAATTGCTATGCTATTCATTAGGAATTCTCCATTAAGCACAGGTAAACCCAAAATACCCAGTTTCTCATTCTTGCACATAATCACAAATAAGAAGAATTATTAACACTTCATGGAAATTTACTAGCTATAGAAATTCTAGGGGCAAAGCAAAATTTTGCTGTTTCATACCAAAGAGTCCAGGTAGTACAGACCTTAAAAAATAATTAAACAAAACCCTGAAACTATTGTAATGAATGTTTTTTACTCTCATGTTCACATTTGGTGCTAACATGATTTAAAATATATATTTATTTGTGTGAACTGTTTTAAAGAGGGAAATATTGAGAAAATATTTTAGGATTGACTATTAGGATTTGAATGCATTACCCATTAAAATTTGGTTTTGTTTTCACTTCTGCCACTCTAAAATTGGGTAACCTAGTGCAAACCAGGGCATCATTTGGAACCTGAGATTTCCATTTTGACAATGGGAGACTAAAAACCTTATTTAGTCCCACTTTTCTTCTATTTTCTTTTGACCTTTTTAAAGTGATTTGCTTGTACTAGCCTCTTATGAGACTATATTTTCTTGCAGTGTGAATATGCAGAACTTTCACAGAGATTCTAATGAAGATTGATACGTCTAAGTATTAATGCACTGTTAAAAATATAAACTAATTATTCAGTTTTTTCACATCTCCTTTCTACTCCACTGGATCTTTTCTTTAGTAGGCTTCTTGGAAATTTGAAGGGTTAAATAATGTCACAGAGTTTTGCTTTCTGCAATTTGATTCTCTCTGCTGTGTTTCCTGCTGTGGTGTTAAGGGAGCTGGTCAAGAGAGCACAGAGCAAAGTCATAGATATTCATACATATATTGAAGACTTTCAGAGTGGTATTCCAGTCCCTTTGAAATCAGTGAGAATTCAATGGCAATGCTCTCTCTATTTAAATGGAGTAAGGATTTCACCTTCTTTATGGTCTTACAGGAAAATTCTGGATTCCAGAAAAAGAGCAGTACTTCAGTTAAATGTTTCAGCAGTGTTTCTCTCAATCCAGCTGCATTCAAAGCCTCAGTTTGATGTGAGGCTGAGTAAATGCTCAGGAAAGAATAAAAGTTTAACTTTCCAGCTCAGCCGTAACAAGCAAAGCCATTTAAAAAATCATTCAGGAAGGAGGAAGAAGGGGAATCTCAGATGTATTTTTTCTTAATGTATAACAAGACACAATAATTTTACATTTTAAATATTTTTTGCCTTTTTCAGGACCACTTAGTAAGAATAAGCAGTGTTGTCTGCATTTTGAGAGATAATTAACTGAAATGAGCTATGGTTGTGTAGTGAGATCACTGCTGATAGGATAGAAGATTAATATATGTTATCTAGTGCAAATCAGGGTTTTATGTATATTTCCTTGTTTGAAGGGAGTGGGGGTGAGAATTCCTGCCTCTGTAGCATTTCTAGAACACTTCCTGCTTTTCACAAAACAGCAGGCAGCAGGTAGAACTACAAGAGCCATCACAGTTAAAAAAAAGCCATCAAGTTTGTCCTGTGTTCTTCACCATAGCATTTAAAATCAGTCATTAAATAGATCTCCAGACAACATAAGGATCACTTGAACAAATGTTGCATTCTCCTTCCAACTCAGTAACCCAAGGGCTCTCCTGTCTCCATACATGACTTGCCACTTATTATTGCCAAGGCATGAGCAGAGATATTTGTAGAATATAGAAGGAGATCAATATACCCTTTAGACTAAGACAAGGTGTATTATTATCATAATATCTCATATCTGATACATACATATGTACACATAAATAAACCCCCAGAAATTCAGGTAGTCATAGCTGGTTTTGCTGTCTTTTTATTGTGTATAGCTTTAGTTTTAATAAGGCAAACATTTGATATCAGGTATTCAAAATAATTTCTGCCATAAAGTGTGGGAGGGTGTGGGGTGAAACTTTAGTTTTCAGCTAAATTCAGGTCTGAATTCAGTTTTAAGCTTCAAAAAAGAGTGGCAAGAAGCAAGGATGTTTTCATGTGTGTCAGACTTCTAAGCTAAAGTCTCCTACACATGCTTTATGCAAGTACTAAATAACTCTGTATTTTATAAATTAAGTAGGTGGACATGATGTTAAGAAATTATTAACTGGCACTTGTCAGGTGTACCTCATGAAGATGATGGAGAAGTACAATCAATATAAGGCTTCTGCTGAATTTCACAACTGAAGCACGTAGGTGTGCACATGAACAAAATTAGCCATTAAGTAGAAAAGTAGTAAGAAATTATAATGTTATAAAACATGTTGACTGTCTTACTTGTTTCCCATTTCTTTTTGTTCTCTGGGTTACAAAGCAAAATTTTGCCCACACTTTGAGAAGTTAATGATCACTGAATGACACATCCAATATAAATGGACAAGGGCAAAGGTGCAGTTAATTTTTTTTTTCAGTACTTGATCAATTATGTGTTGCTTGATGTGATAATTCATGGTGACAAAACATAAGCAACACTTTAGCTTTTAGGCAGCTGGAAAACAGCATGAGATGGTGCCCTTCTTGAAGTGCAAGTACCATGGAGAAAAGGTTAGAGATGCAAGAAAAACACAAATGGCTATGCAGGCAGTTTTTCCTCCCCTCTTGCTTTTCTTTCTCTAAAAGAGAGAGAAAGAGAGTAAGAAAGAAGAAAAGAAAGAGAGAAAAACAGAGAGAGAGAGAGAGAGAGAGAGAGAGAGAGAGAGAGAGAAAGAAAGAAAGAAA
>VZUI01050279.1:0-13418 GCA_013401135.1 Cettia cetti
GGGGGGGGGGGGGGTCGTGCATGAGGGGGGCCGGAGATGCCGGACCGGGAATGGCGGGGGTGTCGTTCTGAGGGGCCGCGCCGGAACGCTGCGGAGCCATCCCGGGGATGCTGGCGGGTGGGGGATGCTCGGGGCGCGGTGACGATGCCGGGGGCGGCCGTGCTGGGGAGGCCATGTTGGGGGGGGCTGTGCTGGGCATCCATATTGCCCGCGGGGGAGGGCGGAGGGGGCGTCCGGGCTCCCCCCGGTGCGAGCGGGGTGGGAGGCGCAGGTTCGCGGGGGGGCGGCGCTGAGCTCAGCCCGACAGGGCCCGGGGGGCCTCGAGGGGGGGCGGGGGGGCTCAGCCACATCCAGGGACCTATAAATATTTCACCGCAGCTTCTGCGCCTGTTCCAGGCGCAGCGGGCGGTGGGTAAATAGCGGCGCGGCGGGGAGGGGGAGCCGAGGGTGCTGGGCTGAGCACCCCAGGGTGGGGGGCGGCAGGGGCAGGAGCCACATCCCAGGGTGACAGGGGTCATCTCCCCATCCCTGGGGCTGGGGGGGGGGGTCTCCCCGTAACTCCCCCAGCACGCGGGGGCCGCCCCCTGGGGCGGCTGTGCTGGGTGATGACACAGCCGGCTTGGTGCCGCCCTGGACCCCCGAGGGCCGGAGGGGGGTGGGCAGGGTCCCCTCCCGAGGCTCAGCACGAGGTCCCTCTTTGCGGGGGTTCCCCTCGCAGCCCCCCGGCACTCAGCCCCGCTCCCCCAGGGCTCGGCGGACTCCTACACCAGCCGCCCATCCCTGGACTCCGACGTGTCCCTGGAAGAGGACCGTGAGGGCGCCCGGCGCGAGGTGGAGAGCCAGGCTCAGCAGCAGCTCGAGAGGGCCAAGGTATGGACGGGGAGACACCCAGGGCACGGCCCGGGGGTGCTGCCAGCGCCCGGGGGTGCTGATCACCCCCCAAAACCCCCAGCACAAGCCGGTCGCCTTCGCTGTGCGCACCAATGTCAGCTACTGCGGGGCGCTGGACGAGGAGTGCCCAGTGCAGGGAGCCGCCATCAACTTCGAAGCCAAAGATTTCCTGCACATCAAGGAGGTCAGCTGGGGTGCTGGGGGGGGCTCTGTTCAGGGCCAGGAACCTCCCCTGGGCTCACCTCTGCCCTGTCCTCCCCCAGAAATACAGCAATGACTGGTGGATCGGGCGCCTAGTGAAGGAGGGGGGGGACATCGCCTTCATCCCCAGCCCCCAGCGCCTGGAAGCCATGAGGCTGAAGCAGGAGCAGAAAGCCAGGTAGGGATGGGACCCCCTGGCCCCACTCTGGGACCCCCCACACTCGCTCATCCCCCTCTTCCCTAGGAGAGCTGGCAATGCCTCGGGCCTCGGCGACAGCGGGAGCCGGCGATCGCCTCCCCCCTCCTTAGGTAAGGGCAGATGTGGCTCAGGGGAATCGTCCTGAGGGCATCCCCACTTTGCTGTCACCAACCTCTGTCTCTTCTCTCCCCAAGCCAAGCAGAAGCAGAAGCAGGTGAGTCCCAGGTGCAGGGCTGTGCCCTGGGCAGGGGGTGGGTGGGGAGGGGGCTGCAGGCAGGGCCAATGGTGGCTGTTTCTGGGGTGGGCTGGGAGTAGAGACCCCTCCTCTCTTCCCGGGTTGTGGGGCTGGGAGGGCTCCAGGATTCTGTGACTCTCGTTGACCCCTTCCTGGCTGGGGGTGGGAGCACAGGGCACTGACACCCCCCCGTGTACCCCTGCAGACACAGCACATCCCACCCTACGACGTGGTCCCCTCCATGCGGCCCGTGGTGCTGGTGGGGCCCTCCCTGAAAGGATATGAGGTACGGAGGGGCGCAGGGTGGCCTGGTTGTGCCCTCAGGGTGGTGGCCTGCGCCCCTTGTCCCTTCCCTGCCCCCCGTGTGCTGGCAGCAGGCAGATGGTGGGGCCGAGGGCGGCTGGCAGGGTGCAGAGCAGCTGCCACCTCCCTGCCGGTGCCATCTGCCGTGGCTCACCGGGCTGGCCGCCCCACGGCAGGTCACCGACATGATGCAGAAAGCCCTCTTCGACTTCCTCAAGCACAGATTCGATGGCAGGTGAGACCGTCACCCCACCCAGAACCCCCCTCCTCCCCTGGCCTGCGGGTCCCCCGGTGCCCACCGTTGTCCCCGTGCTCCCCAGGATCTCCATCACACACATCACAGCTGACCTGTCCCTGGCCAAGCGCTCCATCCTCAACAACCTGGGCAAGCAGGCGATCCTGGAGCGCTCCACCACCCGCTCCAGCATTGGTGAGGGGCCAGGCTCACCCTGGGGTGCAGGGACCCCCTCCCAGGGCCAGCCCGGCCTGACACGGCCCCCCTCGTGTCCCCCCAGCTGAGGTGCAGAGCGAGATTGAACGCATCTTTGAGCTGGCCAAGTCCCTGCAGCTGGTGGTGCTGGACGCCGACACCATCAACCACCCAGCCCAGCTGGCCAAGACCTCCCTGGCACCCATCATCGTCTACGTCAAGGTGTCCTCCCCCAAGGTGAGGGGTGACCACGGCTCTGGGGGGGTCCTGGCTGCCCCCTGCAGTGCTGTCACTCCCCTGTCCCCTCCCCAGGTCCTGCAGCGGCTCATCAAGTCCAGGGGCAAGTCGCAGGTGAAGCACCTGAATGTGCAGATGATGGCAGCCGACAAGCTGGTGCAGTGTCCCCCGGTGAGGCAGCCTGTCCCCCCATCCTGGGGGTGCCTGGGGGGAACCCAGAGCCCTCCCTGACCCCTCTCACCTGCCCCCCCAGGAGCTCTTTGATGTGATCCTGGATGAGAACCAGCTGGAGGATGCCTGTGAGCACCTGGCTGAGTACCTGGAGGTTTACTGGCGTGCCACGCACCACCCACCACACGCCCCCCACGCTGTCCCCTCGCCCACGGGGCTCCCAGGCCTGCAGGTAACCCCATGGCCCCCTCCCTGCTCCCCATGGAGGATGGGGGGACACACACAATCCCCCACTGTCCCCATGAGGACTCAGCACAGGGGTGCTGGGGCCAGGGAGGGCACACAGCCCCTGACACTGTCCCCACACTGTCCCCACAGCCCCCTCCCTGCTCCTCCCGGGCAGATGGAACAGGCTGGGGGGTGCACCGGTCAGAATTGGGGGCGCACAGCCCCGTTCCGTGCTCCTCATGGGGACCCTGGGGTGTCCAGGCTGGAGGGGACACGCAGCTCCCCAGCCCCCTCAGGTGTGGCACAGGGGTCCACAGACGGGGTGGGGGGCACGCAGCCCCCGCCCTGCTTCCCACGGGGACCCAGCCCAGGGGGGCGAGGGCCGGGGGAGGGGCAGACGCAGCCCCCAGCGCGCCGCCCCCCAGCCCCTCCCTGCCCGCAGAGCCAGCAGCTGCTGGGGGAGCGGGGCGAGCACTCGCCGCTGGAGCACGACAGCCTGATGCCATCGGATGAGGCGGGGGACACCTCGCCCCAGCCTTGGGGGGCCACATCCCAGCGCAGCTCGCGGCATCTGGAGGAGGAGGAGGAGTACGGGGACCCCTACCCCGACCTGTACCAGCCCCACCGGCACCACGGCAGCGGCCCCGGCACGCCGGAGCGCCCGAGCGAGCGCAACCACGACAGGAACTGGCAGCGCAGCCGGCCCTGGGCCAAGGACAGCTATTAGGGGTGGGGAGGGGAGGGGGCACGGCTGGGAACCGGCACCCCGCCCCAAACCCCGGGCGCTCCCCGCCTCGCCCCAGCCCCGCGCTGGGGGTGCTCAGACAATCGAACTCCGCAGCGGCAGCTTCCTCTCGCCCGGGTCCCCGGGCACGACTTCAGCCATAAGCACAGCGGGGCTGGGGGGAGCCAGCGGCCAGGATGCCCTGGGAGTCCCCGCCGAAGTCCTGGGGAAGCCGGGGACAGACAAATGCCTTCGCCCTGCCTCAGTGTCCCCGCCCCGGGCCCCGCATCACGGGCTGGCTCATTCTCTGCGCGGCAGCTGCCGTGGAGAGCGGGTGCCCCCCTCTCCCAGAAAGGGGAGGTGAGGAGGTGCGGCAGTTGTAGCGGCATCCCCCAGCCCGCGCAGAGCCGAGGGAGAAAGGGAAGGTGCCTGCTCACCCCTGGGACCCGGCCTGCCCCCTCCCCACCCCTGCATGGGACCCCCGGGAGGAGCGGGTCACACGACTCGCTTCGCTCTGCACCGATCCCCCCCCGCCCCTCCCACCGCAGCCGCGCCCCTCCCGCCCCCGGGGGGCTGCACGGGGTGTGGGGGCTGCTCCACGCTTGCACCCACTGCCCCTGACCCCACGTCCCCCTGGCCACGCTGTCACCGCACGTCACCACAGTCTGTAAATACAGCGCCCACTGCCCTCGGCCGGGGGTCCTGGCGGGGGCTGAGCCCCCCACTCCGGAGCCGTTACTGGTGGGGAGGGGGGGCACGGGGTGGGGGCCACAGATTTGTTATAATTTCTTTTGTAGAAAGCACTGATTTCCCTGTAATTGGTTTCAGATACACACGAGTGCTCAGAGGTGCAGTGTCCGTGTCTGTGCAGGGGAAGCTGGGCTGGTGGCGGGGGGGGGACGGTGCTGGTGGGTGCTGAGCACCTCAAAATGCTCCTTTTGGGCACTGCTGGCTTCTGTCTCCACGGGAGGTGACACCCAGGGGCTGGGCAGTGGCACCCAGGGAAGGGAGAGGAGGAGGAGGTGACGCTGGTAACGCCACTGCCGGTTTATTCCTGCAGCCTGGAGCTTCAGCTACAAAAAAAAAAACCCCAAAACCCCAAAGGAGGAGGTGCAGACAGTCCCCAAGACAGCCCAAAAAACACTCCCACCCTGGCTGCAGGGCAGGACCGGCCCCCAAACTGCTTCCAGCAGCTCCTCTGCTCCGTGGGGAAAGTGGGGAGGGGGACTGGGAGAACAGGGGGGAATTTTGGGATAATCCCAGACCCAGTCGCTCTGCATGTGGGCAGTCCTTGGGTTGCACCAGGGAAAAGAACAGCCAGCTCAGTCCTGGCAGCCCTGCTGGTCCTGCTGTCCCCGGAGGGGTGACAAAGAGGGGCCTCAGGCGAAGATGGTCTCCTCCCGCCGCTTCTTGGTGAGGATGGTGCCCGGCTTGTGCTGGGCATCGGGGTGGTTGGCCAGCTCGGGGGGGCAGGAGGACACGGGGCTCTCCAGGATGGCCTGCTTGAGGTCGTAGAACACTGTGGAGTCCTCCTTGGTGAGGAAGGTGATGGCCACACCGCTCTTCCCTGCTCGGCCCGTCCGCCCGATGCGGTGGATGTAATCTGGGGGGAGGAAATGGAGGGCTCAGAGTGGGCAGTGCCAGGGCTGGGCACTCCCTGCAGCACCCCAAGCACCAGAGCTGGGCACCCCACAGCCCCCTTGGTGTGGCAGCACTGGGGCTGGGCACCCCACACACCACCAGGACCTGGGCTGGGCATCTACAGAGCTCCCCAGCACCAGGGCCAGACACCCCCTGCACCCCCAGGGCCAGACACCCCCTGCACCCCCAGCACCAGGGCCAGACACCCCCTGCACCCCCAGCACCAGGATCAGACACCCCCTGCACCCCCAGCACCAGGATCAGACAGCCCCTGCACCCCCAGTACCAGGGCCAGACCCTCCACAGCCCCCTGGGTGTGGCAGCACCAGTGCTGGGCACTCCTCCACCCCCAAGAAGCAATGCCAGGAACCCCCCCAATCCCCCTGACACCCTCAGCATTGGGGCTGGGCACCCCCTCCATCCCAAGAACCAGGGCTGGGAAACCCCCAAAGCCCCTCCAGTGCAGTCAACACCGGGGCCAAGCAGCACGGGCAGCACATCCCCCACAGCCCCCCTGGCACAGGCAGCCCCCCAGCGCCCCCCAGGCTCACCCTCGATGTTCTTGGCCATGTCGTAGTTGACCACCATGGAGACGTCGTGGATGTCGATGCCACGTCCGGCCACGTCCGTTGCCACCAGGATGTCCTTGGCCCCAGCCTTGAGGTTGGAGAGGGCGAACTCCCTCTGCTCCTGGCCCTTCCCACCGTGCAGGGTGCAGGCATTGTACTGTGGGAACAGGGGGGTCAGCGGGGGCACATCAGGGAGTCCCCACGTGGGGACAAAGGGGACGGGGTTCAGAGCAACCCCCCCGAGCCCAGACTCACCCCCATCTTCTCCAGGGACTTGGCCAGCACATCGCAGCCCTTCTTCTGGTTGACGAAGATGATGATGGGCGGGTCGAAGCCCTGCTCCAGGATGGCCAGGAGCTTCTTCCTGTAGAGAAGAAAGAGCAGGGAGAGAGTTGAGCAAAGAGAAGCGCCCCACTGAGTCCCCTTCACCCTGCAACCCCCAGGCCAGCCCCGAATCTTGTGCTGCCCACCTCTTCTCCGACTCGGACATGAGGAAAACTTTCTGTTCCACCCTCTCGTGGGGTTTGCCGGCGGAGCCGATGTAGACCACGGCCGGGCGCCGGAGGTAACTGCGGGCCAGGCGCTCCACGGCCGGGGGCATGGTGGCCGTGAACATGACAGTCTGCAAGGGAACGGGGCAGGGAGGTCCCTCTGTCACCCCAGGGGGGCTGGCATCACCCCCCACGGGGCAGGCACAGCCCACAGTGAGGTAGGAAGGACTCTGATGGGGCAGGAATGTCGCCCTCCGTCCCTCAATGAAAGAGGAACAACTCCAGTGGGGCAGGAATGTGCTCCCATGGAGCAGGAACATCCTTCATGGAGCAGAAGCAACCCCCAATGAGGTAGGAATGACCCCACAAGGGCAGGAATGATCCCCCATGGAGCAGGAACATTGTCCATGGAGCAGTGACATCTTCCTGGGGGTCAGGATTGTCCCCCACAGAGTAGAAATGCCCCCCACGGGTCAAAAATGTCCCCTCATGGGGCAGAAATGACCCCTCACAGGGCAAGAACATCCACTGTGCGGCAGAAACATTCCTCCACAGAGCAGAACCACGACTCCCATTCCCTCAACCCCTTCCCCAAAACCACAAATTGTCCCTCCCTGCCCCACAGGAGCCCTCCTAGGCCCCTCTTTCCCACACCCACCTGTCTGTACTTGTGCTTCCCAGACTCAAAGTTAGCCAACATCTTCTCGGGGTCCTCGGCCTCATCAGTGTCGGGTTTCTGGTTGGTGACAGGCATGTGCTCCAGGATCTTCTGCACGTCGGGCTCGAAGCCCATGTCGATCATGCGATCGGCCTCGTCCAGCACCACGTAGGTGCAGCGGCTCAGCACCAGGTACCGGTTCTCCAGCACGTCAATGAGCCGGCCAGGAGTGGCAATGACAATCTGGGGGGGTCAGGGGGGTTGGTGGGAGCAGCCTGGGGCTGAGCTGCCCCCCTGGGACCCCCCCAAGTCCCCCCAGCTCACCTCGCAGCCCATGCGGAGGCGGAAGCCCTGATCCTCGCGGGAGATGCCGCCGATCACGGCCACGGTGCGGATGCCCAGGGGTTTCCCAAATTTGATGGTTTCCTCCTCAATCTGCTGTGCCAGCTCACGGGTGGGGGCCAGGATGATGGCGTAGGGCCCCTGGTCTGACTCCTCGATGCTGCAGCAAGGCAGGACATGGCTGTGTCACACACAGTGCCACATACGTACCCTCCAGGGCCACCCTATCCTCTCCACCATGTCACCCTGTAACCCTGCCTCACCCCTGAGAGTGTCACCCTGTCACCCCACCCTGTGACCTCCACAGTGCCACCCTCTCCTGACCCCTCTGCAGTGTCACCCCAGCGCTCCAGCCCGTCCCCTGGCTGTGTCCCCGCCCCGCACCGGTCGATTTTGGGCAGGGTGGTGATCCACACGAGCAGCGGGATCAGGAACGCCGCTGTCTTGCCGCTGCCGGTCTCGGCCACGCCGATGATGTCGCGGTTCTGCAGCCCGATGGGGATGGCCTGGCGCTGGATCGGGGTCGGCTCCTGCCGGGGGGAGCAGGTTGGGAGCAGAACTTGCCCTGTCCCCCCTCTCCAAATCCTTGACGACCCCTTTACCCCCTCCCCAGCTGCCCCTCTCTGCGCCCACCTTGTACCCGCACTTGTCAATGACCTCCAGGATGTGGGGGGGCAGCGAGGAGTCCTTCCAGGAGCGGATGGGATTTGGGATCTTGCCTCCTTTGGTGGTGATGCTGTAATCCTCACGGAAGATGCGCCAGTCCCTGTCTGTCATCTCGTCCAGCTTCTTCTGGGACCAGTGCCGGTCATCCCAGCGCTGCTTGGCCTCCTTCTTCCGCAGCTTCCGCAGCCGCGCCCTGGCCGGAGGGAGGGAAACGGGAGAGGGAAGGGAAAAGCAGGATGGGGAAAACAGGATAGGGAAAGGGGGATGAGGGAAAAAGGAATGGGCAAAAGGGAGAAGGAAAGGAGAGAGGAATGGGGAAAGTGGGATGGGGAAACCAGGATAGGGAAGAAGGAATAGGGGAAAGGGAGAAGGAAAGGGGAGAGGAATGGGGAAAGTGGGACAGGGAAAGGGGGAATGGGCAAAAGGGAGAAGGAAAGGTGTGAGGAATGGGATAGGGAAAGGGGGATGAGGGAAAAAAGAATGGGCAAAAGGGAGAAGTAAAAGGGAGAGGAATGGGGAAAGTGGGATATGGAAAACAGGATAGGGAAAAGACAAAAGGCAATGGGGAAAATGGGAAAAGGAAAGGAGATGGGAGAAATGGGGATGAGGGAGGGAGATAAGGGCAAGGAAAGGAAAGGGAAGACAAAAAAGAGTGAAGAAGGTGAGGAAGGGGAAGGAGAAAGGGGATAGGACTGATCCTGTGCCTCTAGAACCCTTCTGCCAATTTCCTGCTGGACCTGCTGAGGCCCAGGCTGCACATCCCAGCCAAGCTAAGCCAGCCAGGATCCCACACACCCCTCAGCAGCCTCCCAGCTTCCCCAAAACCTCACTCCTCCTGCTCCTTCTCCTCCAGCGTCCGCCTCTTCTCCATCAGGTCCCCGTAGAACCGCGACTGCTCCCGTTTCTGTTGCTTCAGGTCGATGCCGGCGATGAAGCCGCGGCCCAGCAGCTGCACCTGGTGCCTCTCCTTGTACCTGGAGCAGGGTGGGAGCGTCAGGAGCAGGGCTGGGGGCTGCCTTGCACCCCACAGGGACACCCCCAGCCGCGGGGGCAGCCCAGCACTCACAGGGGGTTGTAGTCGATGGACGTGTCCTCCGACGCGTCCCACTCGAACACGAACTTGCGGTCGTTGAGGTGCCGCGTGCGCCGGCGCTTCTTCACCCCGCCCAGGTAGCGCTCCTGCAGGACCCCAGGCTCAGTGGGACCCCCCCGTGCTCCCCCCAGCCCCCCAGCCCAGTCCCCGGCCCCACCTTGATGGCGTGCAGCTCTTTGCTCTTGTCCTTCTCCTCCCGGATCTTCTGCCTGCCCTCCTCGTCCTCGGTGCCGTTGGTCTCGCGCTCCATGCGCTCCCGGCGCTCGCGGCGCTCCCGCTCCTGGGGGTCTTCTGGGGAGCAGGGGAAGGAGCTCAGAGCCAGCACCCACCCCGAGGGCTGCCTGGGGGGCTGCAGGGATGAGCCCTTACCCAGCATCTTCCTGCCCATCTCCTGGAATTGTTTCCTCTTCTTCCTCTCCTCCTCCAGCAGCCGCTGCCGCTCCTCCACCTCCTGCTGCCGCCGCCGCAGGGCCTCGGCCTCGCGCTCCGCCTTGGACAGGAACTTGGGCTGGCATGGGAGAGAGGCAGCGTCACGCTGGGCCTGGATGCCACCCTCATGCTGCTGGGGGGCCCCCTCAGCCTTCTCTGCTCCTTCCCAGGGCCCCAAGGCTTCCCCTCTCCCTCTTGGATTCCTCCTCTCCCTCCCTGGATCCCCCAAACCTCTCCATGCCCTCCCAGGGGTCTCTCTGCTCTGTGTCTCTCAGCTCTCTTTTCCCTCTTAGGGTCCCTCAGAGGACCCCTCAGCCTTCCCCGTTCCCTCCCAAGGTCCTTCTGCTCCCTCCTGTGGGTCTACCTCTCCCTCCTGTGTCTCCAGAGCCCGCCACGTGACCCCCCTGCCCTGTACCCTCCCAAGTCCCCCAGCCCTCCCTGCTTCATCCCATGATGGTGTCCCTGGCACTCCCTGCTTAATTTGGACTCCCTCTGCCTCCCCAAGTTCCTCAGCCCTCCCTGTTCCCTCCTGGGGTCCCCCCTGAGGTGTCCCCACAAACATCCACACCCCCAGCAGAGGGAAGAGGCTCCTGTTCCTGCTCCCACCTTGGCTTCTGCCTCCTCCTCTGCCTTCTTCTTTGCCAGCAGCTCCTCCAAGGACAGCGGCTGCGCCTGGAAGCAAGGCCAGATGTCAGCACCACTCCCAGGAACCTGAATCTCCTGGAACCACTCTCCAGGAACCACTCTCCAGGGACCTCCTGGATGCCCCTGGAGCCACTCCCAGCCAAGCCCCATCCACCCCCTCCTCACCTTCTCCTTCTTCAGGGCATTCTCCTCCTCTTCCTCTGCTTTCCGTGCATCCCGGTCCTTCCGAGACTTGGAGTCCTTCCCCCTGCCCGGGGACAAGCTTCCAAGGACAACAGCAGGAATAAGACACCAGACACAGCCCTGGGGGGGGATCCCCAACCTCCAGGGGGTTCAGGGGAGCGCAGGAACCCCTCACAAAAGCTCCAGCACCCACCTGGATCGTTTCCTGTCCTTGTCCCGCCGGTGCCCATCCTTGTCCCGGTCCCGCTCCTTCTTGCTGCGGTCCCGGTCCCGCTCCTTGTGCCGCCGATCCCTGAGGAACAGGGGGGGTCACAGCACGACCCCAGAGCCCTCGCTCACCCTCTGTGGGGCCGTCAAAGCTCCTCCCAAAAACCCAGGGGGCCCTGGACCCGCCTCACCTCTCTGTGGACTTGGAGCGGGACCGGGAGCGCGAGCGGCTCCGCCTCCGGTCCCGGGATCGGTGTCGCTTGCGGTCCTTGACCGGGGAGCCCTTGCGGTCCCGCTCCCGTTCCCGATCCCGGTCAGGGGAGCGGGAACGTTTCCTCTCCTCCTTCACAGGGGATGCATCCCGGTCCTTCTTGTCCGCCACTTCTCCGGCCATCTGTGGGGAGGGGTCAGAGCGGGGACACCGGGAGGGAGCGCGGAGGGCTGGGAGGGGACCCAGAGCGGGCACTGGGCAGCAGTGGAGACCCAGGAGGGAGAGAAAAGGGTTGTGAGACCCAGGGGGAGCAACACAGGAACCCCAAGAAGGCGTGGGGAGGTCCGAAAGACCCCCGGGAGGAAATGGGGAGACGTGGAAGGAGCCGGGGAGGGAAGGGACAGACGCCAAAGAGAAGCAGGGAGAGCAGGGGAACCCGGGGAGAGTGCAAAGGGACCCTGAGGAGGGAGCGGGGAGACCCCCGAGAGGGCACAGAGGAACCCCAGGAAGGAGCGGGAAGGGCTGGGGGGCCTCGAGGAGAGAAGGAAAAGGGAAGGGGGGACCCCGAAAAGGCAAAGGGAGGTTCGGGGGGGTGGGCGCGGAGAGGTCTGAGGGACCCCGAAAGGGTTCCGGGAGGCGCGGGGGACGCGGCGCAACGGCGCTCCAGGCCCTGTCCTAGTGCCAGGACCGGGGCCCTGCCCGCTGCCACGGCACCAGAGCTCTCCAGCCCCCGGGCCCCGAGGAGGTCTCCCGCGTGTTTCTGCGATGCCCCCCGCTCGCTCCCGCCGGTCCCCGCTCACCGCCGCAGCCTCGGGTTCAGCGCCGCCGCTCCGCCGCCGCCGCCATGTCTGCCGGGCCCGCAGGGCACGCCGGGACGGCACGGGACTGCAGCTCCCGGCATCCCCCGCGCCATTGGACTACAGCTCCCAGCATCCCCCGCGCGTTCTCGGCGCCCCGGCGCGGTCAAAGCACCGCCGCGCCCCGTGATCCTTCCGCCGCCCCTGCCCACCGCAAAGAGTCCTCCAGGATGGTGTCCCCGTGTCCCTGAGCCCCCCACATCCCGCAGGGACGTCCTACGTACCCAAATGAGCCCCCCGGGGCCGTGTCCCCGCGGCCCAGACCACCCCAAATCTTGGGGGGACCCTCCCGAGTCACTGTCCCCTAAGTCCCTGCACACCCCAAATCCCACGGGGACAGTCCCAGGTCAGTGTCCCCGCAGCCCTGTGCACCCCAGACTCGCCAGGGACCCCCAGATCAGTGTCCCTGCAGGAGCCCCAGACCGGCACTGCATCCCCATTCACAAGATAAGGGGGTCTCAGGCAGAGTCTGGGGGCAGCAGAAGAGCTGGGGGGACCCTTTTGGCACCCCCACAAAGACACCGCACTCCAGGATTTTGCCTTGTGCACCAGCACCCAGGGGTGACAGCACAGCCCCACCTCAGTGTCACCACCACCAGTGACACCAACGCACCCCGAAACTCCTGCCACCCTCCAAAAACCAGGATCCCTCCCCAAAACACAGGGCCAGGCAGGGCTGCACATAGGTAGCTGTTATATTTCTGATAATAAATAAGCTTTTTAATAACACTGACATGGAACAGAGACACCCCCCCCAAAGACAGTCCATAAACCAGCCCCCCTCCCCCTCCCCAACCCACCAGGGTCCCCCAGGGCCAAGCAGCAGATGAGGGATGGGGTAAAGGGGGAGAAAACAGGATGAGTCCATGGATGAGTCCCATGATGTGCACCCCAAACCCCACAGGGATCCCCAGGACAGCGGCCCTGTGTCCCCCAAACCCCGCAGCGACCATCCCAGGTTGATGTCCCTGAGGGTCTGGGCACCCCAAACCCCACAGGGACCCTCCCCGGGGTTGATGTCCCCAGGGTCCTGTGCACCCCAAACCCCCCAGGGACTCCCTCAGAGTTGGGGATCGGGTGAAGACACCCCCCAGGCACCCCCTCCCGTGGGGGCAGCCCCCCAAGCTGTGGGGCTGGCAGGGCAATGGTGCGAGGGGAGGGCAGCAGCCCCCCATCCTCCTTTGGGGAGGGGGGCTCCAAGGCCCTGTCCAGCCCCCCCACCCCATTCCGGGGGCTCGGGGGGGGGGCTAAAGGGTCTGTGTGTGTATGTGTGGGGTCATTCCCGTCCCCCCTTCACATGACGGAGCAGCTTTTTGCTTTTTCCTTCTTGAAGGTGGAGGAGATAAGCTCGGAGCGGCTGGGGAGGTGCAGGAGTCTCTTGGAGAGGCTGCGGGGGGGGCTGCGGGGGGGCTGCGGGGGGGCTTTGCTGAGGCAGATGCCGGACACGGTCCGGAAGATGCTGTGGACGCTTTTTTCCGAGGTGAAGGCGGAGCATTCCAGGTATCCCTCGGCTCCCAACTGCCTGGCGGCCGCGCAGCCCTGCCAGCAGCCCCGGGGTCAGAGCATCGGGGGAGCCCCCAAAATCACCCCCACAAACACCGAGATTCCCCCAAGACACCAGGATCCCCCCCAAAACACCCCCACAAACACCAGGATACCCCAAAAACACCAGGATCCCCCCAAAACACCCCCAAAAACACTAGGGTCCCCCAAAATCCACCCCCCCCCCAAACACCAGGATGCCCCAAACTGACCCCTATGCAAACACTGGGACCCACCCCCACACCAGACCCCAGGGACCCCCCAA